>JAFNEN010000724.1:0-246590 GCA_019343175.1 Oedothorax gibbosus | reverse complement strand
TCATGTTTTTTAGGCTAATCTAAATTGATCTCCAAAGCAATAATTCTTTTAAAACAAGAATCAAAAAGAGTTGAAATTCTTTACTGATTCTATATTTGTCCTATCCCTCTTCTGTAACAATAAAATCGCAAAATCTCTGGCGATCGCAAACCCCTATAATTGTGTTCCTAGTTCTAAAAGTTACATAAAACATAAGTTTACCTACTTAATTTTCTATACAATTTCTACCATGGATATGTGAATTAATATATCCATAATAACATATACATAAATTTGTTAAAATCTACTGCTGTCCAGAGTTAGAAACCACAGATTTATCTTAAATTTTTAAAATTAAATTTCTATTACTGCTCTTTGAAGACAACCAACTTGTGATCAACTACAGCTTGTGAAAAACCAAGCAACGAAAGTAATAAAAATGCTGGGGTCCCTTATGCTATCTGGAGTGCCCTGGTCTCCAATATATTTTTAAAAAAAATTCTTTTAAAACTACATCCAAATAGCAAAAAGTAAAGATCGATATTTAGAAACCTACATTTTTTTCCAGGTTTTTGACTCAATTGTCAATAGGACCTTTTTTATAATGTAGTTTCTATTGGTCTCCCTTGGTGTGAAAACAATCATTCTAAATTATAAAGCATTCTAGATTATAAATTTTTTGCAACCCACTGCTGTGACCCTAAAATCGCAAAATCTGTGTCTGCCGAAAATTCCTGAAATAGTGATCCTGGTTCTCGAAGATAGAAGCACAGATTGATCCTAAATTTGTCGATAGAATTTTCAACACAGCTCACCAAGTAAAAAAAAAGGAATCTAAATTATTGTGTTCTGAAGATGTATCCAACCAGGGCTACTCAACTTACAAGGCCAGAAAAGCTCTCCCAAACACCTGCATGGAGGGGTCCGAGTGCCGAAGTTAAAGAAACCTGTACAGACCACTCAAACTAAAGTCAGCTGTGAACAAATGGATCCGAACAGGTTTCTTGAACTTCGGCACACAGAGCAGGGACGTCAAAACTTTCCATCCACGCAGGTGTTTCGGAGAACTTCTCTGGCCTTGTAAGTTGAGCAGGCTGTGGTCCAACCAAGCAACAACACCAAAAATAATGAATGTCCCTTACGCGATCTGGAGTGCCCTGGTCCCCAGTACCCTGGCCCTCTCGTACTTGGTCATGTAGGGGGTGGTGATGCGCTTCTGGTTCTGCTGCGGCTGCTGATCACCAGCGGGAAGCAGCTCAATGTTGTCATCCTGCCAAAATGAAATAGAATAAACTTTTTTTAGTCATAATAATCTTTATTATGATAAAAACAAAATATCAAAGAAACAATAAAAAAAAAATACTATGGCATTCCAAGGGGGGGGGGGGGGGGAATCCCTTACAGACGAACAAAAACATATATAGTTAAAATCTAACAGAAACAAATAAGATAGAACATAATGTGGCAATCAGCTGTCATACAGATATGATTAATGTACTTCAAATTAAAGTGAAAATAGATATCCAAGTTGTCGATATTTATAACAAATTCAAAAAGTTGTTTTTAAAAGCATATTAATTATTTATATTTATTAGGTGAATAGGGAGTTCATTATTTAATTACTGGCAAGATAGAAGAAATATTTAGTAAATATAGTTTTGGAGAAAGTTGGAACACGAAAAATTTCATTTGATCTGATCTAGCAGGAAGGAGCTCAATGTTGTCATCCTGCCAAAAGGAAATACATGAGCTTCAAAAACAAAGGTTAAATCACAAACATGGTTCCATTAACACATTTTTCATTAAAAAAATAAGTACTCTCCAATTATGGTAATTGAAAAATAGAAATTGAAATATAATGATGGACAAATTATCTTATACTTTAAATTTCATTCGCTTTTAGCTTGAACCAAAAAATTAAATTTCCTACAAACTCACCTAGTCATTTTCATGAGAGCAAAAAGGTACTTATATTTGACGGGAAAACACAAATGATAGACAGATTTACTTCATTTAGCTCAAACTTAATATCTAATAATTTGCCAACAGCAACAATTAAAGAATTATAGAACTTTAAGACCGGCAAAATCTCAAATCCCTTTTTTTTTTTATAAGTAGATATTTTTTTAGGAAACAAAAAAAAATCAGAATTTGTGAAATATATTTCATGAGTTATAAGGACCCTTAAATTCAGGAGGAGTATAAACCATGACTATGACGAAGATTCTATTTCCCTCATTATTCTCACCAATTTCACTACTTTAACAATGACTTCATAAGGTATCCAAACTCATTTAATTAATAAATACTGCAATTTTGTATTTGCTTATAAATATTTAAAGGAAAAAAAACTAATGATATCTGGATTTACTTCATTTTGCTCAATTTCATCCAGTCCTTCGTCTTCAGGTTCTCCTTCATCATAATCTTCACCCACAGGGCTGAAAGAAAATAAAACTTTAATGCACAGAAATTAACAATTTGAAACATGCTATTGCTCTGTGACACCACTATACACTAGCATTTTCAAACAGGTTTGGCTTTCCTTTCGGCACATGGTTTACTGAGTAGGCTAACCTTTTTTCTTAAATATTTTTTCCTTATTTTAGTTTTTTAACTCATGGTTCATACACTTGTGAGGAAAAAAAATTCAAGCACTTTTCCAGAAAAATTCAAGGACTAGATGTTGGTGCCAGATTTTAACAAAAAATTTTATATGGTTAAAAATGTGGAAAACCAATTAAGTTTTCAGGGAATCAATATCACCATTTGGACAACTCTAATGCTTTCAGGCAGTAAAATTTTCAACCAGTCCTGATAATCGGGATTTTTCAACGGAAGATCGTTGAAAGTACATTTTCCACTCATTTTGTGAAGTATTCAGTCATCACCATAATGCTTGAAAAGTTTCAAAACAGAATTTATAAAATGTGGCTCCGCTAGGCACGCACTATGAAGAAAATGCTTTTTTTCCGCGTTTCAATCTCTACTTAGTATTCATTTTCAAGAAATTATTTATGCTAATTTGCCGCAAAAACAATAAAAATGCTCAAACACAATCAAAACAAACTTATAGGCTAGAAATACGGTTACATTTATCGAAAGATACCGGTCGCTTGCTAGCTGGGAAAAGATTTTAGTGACGCCATAGCAGTAACGTAACCGGGAGATATCACGTGTTTCGGCAACCTCAAGAGAAATTTTTTGATATTATCCGATTTTGCAATAAATAGTACGGATTTTCAAGCACTTTTAAGGACTTGAAAATGCACTTTTTTTATTCAAGCACTTTTCAAGGTTTTTAAGGAGTGTATGAACCATGTAACTAACAGCCAACGCACATCGCAATTTAGAAAACTATTTGAGTAACAAGGCACCCATGAGAACGACTTCGCCATTTAGCGACTTTGTACGCTAAAGCCTTCGGGACTTTTGTCTCCACATATTTAAAGAGCATGTATTGTGTACTTAGGCACTCCAGAGATTTTTCTCAACCATGAAAATGATGGCTAGGACAGAACCAAGAACCTTCTAGATGAGAGGCTTATCGATTATAAGGGAACCTGGGGAGCCATGGCCATTAGGGAGACTTGGCCCACCTTTAAATTTTAGTATTTAAATATATTTTAGCATTTTCTCAATAGATGGTACTCAAAGCTACTGTTGTCAGCAGATAGCCACCTTAGTTTTATTGAGCTACTTTTTTGCATTGGGGAGAAAATAAAAAAAGGAAGTTTCTCACCCCAAAAGTAAACATTTTAGACATAATTTGTAAGATTTTTTCAGAAAAATCAATTCAATTAAGTTTAAGTATATGGTATTTTTAAAATACTGTTATACTAAGGTTTTATTTTAGCTATAAAGTTTGTGACACCATGTGTCATTCTTTACGAAATGTCTAGGTGGGGAGGATTGGCCACTGGACTAAGGCTCCCTAAGTGAACTAGTTATGAAAATCTATACATAATGTTTATCAAATACACGATTAATAATAATGTATGATTATAAATTTATGTAATAGATTATTAGTATATTGTTTAGAATAAACCGAAAACCTCAACTAAATCAAACTTATCATTTATGACCAAATATCAAACTTTTTCTGCAAAAACTATATAAGTTATTAACTCAAGTATAATAATACACCAGATTAATATTAAGATATTATCAGATTTTATCTTTATAGGGGGAGGGGGACGAACGAGTAGCTTTGAAAGTGCGCTTTGACTTTGACAGTTTGTGCCGTTAAAATTTAAAAAAAATCAAACTGAGGCTTATATCTTGTGAATTTTAACGTGTGTACAAGCTGAATAAAATATATTTTACATAAATATAAAAAATTATTTGTTATGGACAATATTAGATTTTTTAATTCATACAATACTAGAAAAATGTATTACTCTAAATATTATGGTAAACATGATTTTTAAAGTTCCAGAGTGTTGAATTATAATATAATTTTTTTTACATTTAATGCTTACAAAATTAATTTGAAATATTTATTATTTTGCCCTTTAAAATTAGGCATTTTTGCATGGGCCAAGTCACCCTTACCATGGGCCATATAATAGGAAATATAGGAATTTTTAAAGAAAATATAAGGATTTAAAGGAATATTTTTAAGTCAATTAAAAATCATACATAAAACACAATATATGTTTTTTTAAGCTTTGTTTTACCGATATATCTGATAGGGATCGGAACTAATATCCGATATAACTCCAGAGATCCGATAAGGGTTGCAGCCCTACCAGAGGACCTGAAATACCTTTAATTTCCAATAAATTTCACTAGGTTACAATCCTTACAACCAAAGTGATCCTACATCATTAAAAAAAACTATAGCTATCTTTTATTATTCAAAAAGACTCCGGCGATCCATAAACAATTACAGAACCGCTAATCTGAACACCTATAATCCATACTCTTTTGAATTTCGACGATAGTCCGAAAAATTTCAGATACTCCGTTTTTTTTTTTTTAAAACTTAAACCAGTCTACAATCAGAAACCTCAGAATAGACCTAAGTAGAAATAATGGAGGAAAAAGTTTCAAACGTGAAAAAAAAATCTTAACTATCAAGCTGTTCTTTGTAATCACAAGGTCACTTACATGCCTCTGATCATGCAGAGGCAAAAACTGTCAATCATTATGAGGCATTACAACCCCATCAGTGGATTTCGGGAAAATTACTAGGCAGCAAAATAAGCAAATCAGGAACAGGGTTGCCAGTCAAATTTAGGGAAAAAATAGTCGCTTTAGTTGCATGGAATTTCCAAAATAGTTGCAAAAATAGTCGCCTCATTATCAAAATAGTAGCAAAAATAGTTGCATCAAATTTAAATACTATATGCAAAATCGAAACTTAAGACTTATAATTATTATTTTTTTAAATTCTCTTTGCAAAATTTATTATTTAACTTTGATTGCTTAACTTTTTCGGCATGAAATTCAACACATATTCAAGGAATTGAATTGAAAAATGTTCAAATGGTTCACTTTTTTAAGTTTCTGATTATGATAGTTGATAGATTTTAAGCAAGGTTGATGTTAAAATTTATATCAACTTAAATGAGTAAACAGCAGTGCTAGGAATTTGATAAGAAAATTTAGGAGCAATATGTACTTAGGAGCACATGTACATTATCTCGGACCATAATTGAGAAAAAAATATTTTTACCAAAAAAAGTTTTTATTTAAAATTAATCTGCAATATTTGGATGTCTAGTATATCCCACTGGAAGGTTTGTATTTTTACGAGCGCCTAAGTTTCGAGATTATAGAATCACTAGAGTTTTGCGATTATAGAAGCATCAGAGTTTCGATAACTAAGTTTCAAAAAATTTTAGGAATCACCATTTACAAATTTTACAATAACCAGAGTTTCTTATTATTAAGATCGATGCAAGTTGTAAGATTTTAAAAACAGTTAATTTTTTTTCAAGTTCAAGCTGATTATTTTCGGCGAGATTGTTGAAAATCACGATGAAAAAAGTTGGTATTAACTGTTCTGATAATCTAGTCTCCGTAACTTTGACTACAATTTGTTGTCTCAAAATTGAAGGATTAGGTCGCATTTTGCGACTAGGCGACTAAATTTCGAACCCTGCTAAACAGTAAACACCTAATGTGAATTTGATTTCCTTGACCAACTCAGAATGTTGTTTCCCTTAAAAAAAGAACTGTTTGTTAAAATATTATGTCTTAATTCATCTTGGAATTATTTTAAATAATTTAATAATTAAAAAAGCATTTTTAGTTTGATTTTTTTTTACTTTCTCCATCAAACACAAAACAAAGGTTAACAAAAATAATGGACATTTTCACTTTTTTATAAATATGAAAATATTATATCAGGTAGATATGTACAATTTCTTTTCACTACTATGCACAGAATATAAACATCATTTAAGTAACATTTTCCAAAAGTCAATAAAGTAATGTATTATTTAAAAAAAAAAGAGTTATTTAAACACAACTCTGATAAAAAAAATTTCACTATTGTAGTTTGATTTATACTCAATTAAGTAGTTACAAGTCAAATTAATCAAACATTAAAAAATATTTGAATCTCAAGTGTTTTTGTTAGTTTATTTTTTTAATCAAAAGAACAAGAACTATCATAAAATTTTGAACAATCACTACATGTCAGTGTTAAAGAGTAATGAAATAGCTTATTTGAAAGTAAATTTTATGTGACCTTTGTACTCCCCCTACAATTTATTTTATTGCTCTTGAATTTGTGAATGAAAAGCTTATTGTACAATGAAGTATTACACAGTTTATTTGGCAAACTAATTATGCTACATTAATGTTTAATCAAATTATTTTAATTTGTTAAAAGAACATAATTTTAAGTTTTGCATGTATCTTGTCTATATGTACATAAAAGTTAGTGAAGTTTGCTTTTAAATATCTTTTACATAACTTTCAAATTCACATTTAATATTTTTTCGAATAACTAAAAAGTTATAATGGTTTACACAAAACTTCTGAGATGTGCCAAGGTTCAACCAACAGATTAAAAATATAGATTTTTATTACCAGAAACCTACTTTATCCGCACGTAATCGCGCAAGTCTCCGACGATTCTACTATCCCAAACCAGAGGTGACCATTCTATCCCAAACCAGAGGTGATCCTTCTGTACCAAACCAGAGGTGATCCTTCTATCCCAAAACTCCCGCGATCCAACTGTCCCGAAACTCCCGCGATCCAACTGTCCCGAAACTAACGCGATACAACTGTCCCGAAACTCCCGCGATCCTACTGTCCCGAAACTCCCGCGATCCAACTGTCCCAAAATCCCGCGATCCAACTGTCCCGAAACATCCGCGATCCAACTGTCCCGAAACATCCGCGATCCAACTATCCCGAAACTCCCGCGATCCAACTATCCCGATACTCCGGCGATCCTACTGTCCCGATACTCCAGCGATCCTACTGTCCCGATACTCCCGCGATCCAACTGTCCCAAAACTCCGGCGATCCAACTGTCCCGAAATTTCGGCGATCCTACTGTCCCGAAATTTCGGCGATCCTAGTATCCCTAAACTCCGGTTATGCTACTATACTGTCCCGAAACTCCAGCGATCCTACTGTCCCGAAACTCCAGCGATCCTACTGTCCCGAAACTCCCGCGATCCATCCAACAGTCCCGATACTCCGGTGATCCAACTGTCCCGAAACTCCCGCGATCCAACTATCCCGAAATTCCGGCGATCCTACTTTCCCGAAAATTGGTTAGACCATTCTTTATTCCAGCGATCTATATCGCGAAACTCCGGCGATTTTACGACCGAAGGATTTTGGCTATTCTGCGATTGTAAAATGTGGCATTCCGGTAATTTGGGGGGGGGGGGGGAATACCAAAAAAAAAGATATCAACGATCGCGCGGAAAAAAATTTGAAAAAGTCGCCCATCCTTGAAAATAGTTGACAAAATGCTGAAAATAGTCGCTTTTGGCTTGATTTTGACTAAAAAAGTCGCCATAGTCGCCGGGGGTTGAAAATAGTAGCAAATAGTCTCCTTTTAGTCGCCACTGGCAACCCTGCAGGAAGCATTATTGGATTGCACAGGATTTTTGAAAACTTAATAAAAGTATAAACTTAATGAAAGTATAATCTAATTATAATATTCCTCTTCAAATTTTAATTATTATTTTTATTATTAGAAATTTAGAATTTATTATTTAAACTAGTTGTTTATTGAAATTTAAGCTTAGTTTTCAGTGATATAGACTTAGAAAGGAGAAAAGTTATTTCGGAGTATTAATGTTGTGAAACATTTGAGGTTCTCTGTAAGAGCTGGCTCCCTTTTTTTGTCTGAAATTTCTCTACCTTTGCACTATATTTCTCTGCCTAGATATTTAAGGGTGCTTGTAACGCGATTCGCAGACACGTAGTTCCCCTAAACTCATTCCGATTTTCAGAATTCTTGAAATATTGGGTAGTTAACCCATAATCCGGAAAGGCTCAAGTTCCGCCACGTCCGGATTAAAGGTTCTTTACTGTATCCGGAAACTCTGACGATCTTAATATCCGAAAACTATGGCGATCTAGTATCTGAAAATCCAAATACCGAACTCCGGAGATCAAATAATCGGGTAAAAACTCTGAGAATCATATAAAAGAAAAAATAGACAATGACATGGATGCAGAATACGTCTGATCGGGCGATCTTAAAACGTATGGAAAATTTTATCCATTAAGGGAAATTTTGAAAGGAAATATGCAATTGATTCGATCGATTTTAACAATGAATAAATTTCAAAATTCCTTAACCAGCCATTTGTTTTATATAGTCCATAAATACCGCATATTCTCATACTCGTATATCTCTATTTTCGGTTAAGAAATTTAGCACAAAAATAGCGCCTTATAAAAAAAGGGTTGGCTTTTACACGCCTCAAAATTTCCACAAACTAAAGTCACCGAAAAAATAGTTTCCTCTCTCTTTCCTCCATTCTCGGTCTATATCAAAGAAAAATAAACTAAAATTTCAACACAGAACTAAAGTTCACTAAAGTTTAAATAACAAATTTTAATAATAACGATACAAAAATTTAATTAAAATTTGAAGATGAATTAAAATTAGATTACACTAACATATCTTCAAATATCGGCCACCCGCCAGTGGAATCCCCCATTAAAAGAGGAATATGTTCAACTGATCAAAAATATGCAGTCCAATAATACTTCTTGATTTACTTATTTCGCTGCCTAGTAATGTTCACGAAATCCACCGATGAAGTCTCATCGCCTTATAATGATTGGCAGATTTTTGTATCCGGGTGATCGGAAGGATGTCTTGTTTTACTTTTGTAGCTCCGGTTCAGGTCAAGTCAAACCAACCAGAATATTTTCTGCTGATCAAGTCCGTGAGCCGCGATTACAGTAACAGTTTGAATGTAAAGATCGTAATGATGAAAGGGGAAAAAAGAAAAAGTAAGGGTCTATAATATAGGAAAAAATAGGAATTATAGGAAATATAGGAGCGCTGCGAGGCCTGTTTACTGGTCACAGTTCATTAATATTTTTATAATTATCATTTAACTAGTATTAATTTGATTAAGTAAAAAAATAGAAAACAAAAAATCTATGTAATGCAAAAACAGACCATTATTTTAAATATATATAGATAGCCTTAACTGCAATATAGCCATAACTGTATAGATCACAACAAAATACAGAATCACAATTCAGTAAAAAATATATATAACTAAATTTTGAAAATTGCCAGATTCAGATAAACAAAACACTTTCAATTCATAGCAGAAAAAACTTACTCATCAGGTTCATAGTCATCTGCCATTGTTCACTTTTAGAGATTAAACCTTTACAAAGAACCTGGATAGAGCTAAAAAACCAAAATAGTTAAATTCACCATTAAAAAAAACTGTCAAAATAGTAGAAAACGTAGCTTGTCATTTATTTCTAGAGATTAGAGATCACATGAAAGTTTAATTTACACAAATATCAATAATTTACAAACTATTATCAAAAGAAAGTGTTAAATCATGCTCTTTCACTTAAAAACAGAAGTTTAAAGCGAAATTTAAAAAATGCTTTCAAAAATTTTTGGTAAAAACTTTAAGGATGTATAAATATGTTAAGAATTATATTTTTATCAGAAAATACCTAGAATTAATTAAAATTCTTGAAATCTTTTAAAACGAATGAATATTGGCGCAATGCGATGCAATCATCGGAATAAAAATATAAATAGAAACAGTTCACTTCATTTCTTGAAATATTTATTACCAACTTACTGGTTTGGAAAGAAATCTTCTGTTGTGAAAGTAAAGTAATATAAAGTTTAAAAAAACTTTTTTCTTATTTTAATAAGTTAATTGAACATATTCGAATTTGATGCTCAAAATTTGAAGAAAAAATATTTATATTAAAAATATAGAATAGCTATTAAACAACTAATCTCATATTTGTTTGTATTGCTCCGTGTTTGCTCTTTTGTTCCTTTTTCGCTCTTTTCGATTTTAATTTTCAAATATGAGTTGCAATGACATCATTTACTTATCTGCTCGTCTAAATAAATATGAAAAAATTGAAACTACTATAGAAACATACATTTGCATGTTTGTGTATACCTACTGTGAATTAAAAAATCCAATTTGTTTCATCGACGATCATCGAAACTATTGTTGTGAAGTTTCCCAAGCGTCTTTTAAAGATGAAAAATTTAAATTTATTCCTGACAATGCATTACTGGCTGCAGTAAGTTATCTTATTACGTTATTAATTGACTGCTAGTTAAGGTTAATCTTGTTTTTAAGTTATTATTTAATTTTTATAAAAACATTCGAAATTGCTAGGTGTGGAACATTGGGTAGAGATTTACTGTACGGTCCCCCTAGGCGAACTTTCGGTTAATTTTAATTTGACGGTACTTCTGTCGCCAAGGGATTTGGCGCTTTTGTAGGGAGCGATAAACAATTATTTTTGGTGATGCGGCATTTTCTGGTGAAATGCGTTGTGGCGTCTTTGTTGTGGTTAGGTGGCGCTGGTTATACTTGCGCGGATGTAAGGCGCGTGGGATTTATTTGTTCTAAATTAGTTTTTGACCAATCGCCGGTGTTGGTAATACTTGCGTGGTATTTAGGTTGAGCGGATGTTGTGCGCACGGAATTATTTTTATTCTATTAAATTTCTTTTTGTTCTATCGTCATTACGTTTGGCTTTTGAACATCCGATTATTATGGATGGTGCGTATTAAAATTCTGAATTTTTTATCGGTTTGAAAATGGCTGGACAGCTAGCTATCATTCAGTTTTGAAAGAATAAAACTAAATTTTTTTAGTTTAAATTTTTTGTTTTGCTTCGTAAAACAAAACTGCCCGGGGCCCCAAACCAATATTTAGGCTTTCAATGGGCCCTACAATAATGCCCCATGTTGGATACTGATGTTTTTTAGAGAAAACAAAATTGCCCGGGGCCCCAAACGAGTATTTAGGCTTTCAATGGGCCCTACAATACTGACCCATGTTGGATACTGATGTTTTTTTATGGAAAAAATAATTGCCTGTACCCCCAAACGCGTGCGTACTGGATTGCCACTCATTCGTGTAGCTCTAGTGCGACAATATTCAAACTAAACTGGATTGCCACTCGTGTAGCTCTAGTGCGACGATAATACAAACTAAACTAAACTGGATTGCCACTCGTGTAGCTCTAGTCCTACGAAAATTCAAACGAAACTAAACTGGATTGCCACTACTAGCCCATTGTGTAGTGTAAAGTTTGTTTTGTGTTGCCCAAAGCAAACCAAAACCCTGAGTCTGGTTTTTTTCAAAAGTAACTAGGGTTACTGCATCGGCGGAAAGGAATCTGGCAATGCGGAAACACGCGAGTTTCGCCAAGTTGTTGTTTCTGGAGCCGCGCCAAGCAGTACCGTGAAATTAAAATTTACCGAACTTTCCAAAATCGCGCCATAAGTCCGTCTTTTGGCGACTTTAAAAAAAAAACACAATTGAAAGAAAATATCGTATAGGAATATTTCTTATGAAAACTCAACCAACGGTCCGATAGGGTTGCCGGAAAACGTCATCGGTGCGTTCATAGAATTCGAATCTTCAGTTGAAGTCAGACAGGTTGCCAGAAAAAAATATTTATCGCCAAATCTGAAAAAATAGCGTCAAGGGGCACAGTACAGTAAATCTGATCCGGAACATTGCATAACGGGACAGCTATGGTATAATTGCCGGTACCAATTTTTGCGATTAGCGTTATATTGCCAAGCAACGAAAATGCTTAAATTTGGTAAACATTCCACTTCATATTTAATACAATTCAATAGGTATAGCAACCCTACGTTATATTTTCGAACTTTACAAAAGGCGCCAATGAACAAACCGGCCATTACATCAAAGCTGTACTACATAAACTATGTTTGTATTTCCAAGAATGAAAGTTAGGTTTGAAGACATTGCAGTGAGAAGTCGCATGCCCCAAACTTATTGAAAACTAGAGATATTTTTTTAGTTAAGTGTATTTTAGGTTAACCTAAAGAAGCGTGCCCAGTAATTTTACAACAAATCTGGTATCCCCTACAAATTAGTATTATGGCTACCTTTGGCGAAATTAGCAATTGCATTGCCAATTTCTAAATGTTAATACATTTAAATCATAAATGCTTATAATTTTTCTGAAGTTTTTTTATACTAATATTTTATTAATTATATGCTTAACAAATTAAAATAATTATTTACTTTTTTAAAATCAATTCTTCAGCATTTTAACATTCCACGTTTTTTATAAATCGGGTCTGCAATGTAATGAATTTTTCCTGGTACGTAAAAGGTAGGCCATTTTGAAATTTTTGTTGGCATTTTGACTTGGCAAGATTTTTGAAAAGTCTCCAAATCCAGGCACGGTCTTTTAGATTAACCCTATTTTGTAAAAAGTAATAATGACACACATATTTTACCCATGCCCAAAGTTACCATATAGTCATAGCAATCCCAAACTGTTAAAAGGCAAACAATTTGAATATTACCAACCCCAGTCCATTTAACATTACAGTTTTTAGAATTTTTCATTCTATAATTTTTTGGTGTGATCATTTACTTTAGCTAACCACTGTAAGTTTGTATTATAAGTCTTCATTAATTTTTCTATTTTGCAGTTATATTTACTTTGGTAGAGATTTACTGTACGGTCCCCTTTGGCGAACTTTCCAAAATCGTGCCAAAATGCCATCTTTTGGCGACTTTTTTTTAAAACCACCATTCAAATAAAATATCGTATAGGAACATTTCTGATGAAACTCAACCAACGGTCCGATAGGGTTGCCAGAAAACGTCATCGGTGCGATGTCGTAGAATTCGAATCTTCAAGAAGTCAGACAGGTTGCCAGAAAAAATTATTTATCGCCAAATCCAAAAAAATCGATCCAAAGGGGACCGTACAGTAAATCTGATCCTTTACTTTTTTTTAGGTACCTAATTTTAGAACGGCGATCTGTTGTTGTAATTTCAAAGTACCAACAAACTTGGTTTGATTATGTTTGGAACTTATAAGTTCAAATCCGATTTGTATTTCAGGGCAGTGGCGGATCCACGGGGGGGGAAAAGGTGGAAATTCCCCCCCCCAAAATCTTAAAATTCATACTAGATAAAATCGACTTGTAAAGAAATGTTTTTATTTTTTACAAATATTTATATTATTTATACTACAACTCCCTGCATTCTCAACTTAGAACTAGAACATAGAAAAAAATATTACGGCTCGGGCGCTTTGGGGGAACAGGTTATTACGCAATGTTAAAAAAAGAAATACCCCCCCCCCCCTCTTTCGGATTAATTTATTAATTTTTAAGCCAATCGCAATTTTTGCGGGATAAGATTTTAGATAAATTTTTTATGGCGACGGCTATCCTTTCGAATAGGAAGGAAGTATAAAAAAAAACATAGAAATAAAATATTGACAGATATATTTGTATTCGTTTTCAAGTCTGAAAAAATATCGTGTGGCGTCGATTTTTTTTTTTCATTTGTACTGTTTTTTTTATGAGTTGCTTGTTTCGTGCGAACAAGATTTTGATTTTTTTTTACTTGGATTTTTTAAACTGATAACCAAAGAGACCATATTACGGGTGGTTGTTTTTTTCTTCTTTTGGAATAAATGTGGCGTCTAAGCAGGTGACTCAATGCTTCAATCGGAGTTTTTCGCGCCTTTTTGTCTCGTATGTCTCAATTACATTTATAGGATCAAAATAGATATCATACGAGTAAGAGTAAGAAGAATAGTTTTTAAGTTTTTTCATCTAATCAATGAGTAAGTTCCAATTTATAACATTTTCTGATATTTCCTGTACTCAATGATATTAAAATGATTAACGAGATTAATGATAATGCATCAAAACTGCAATTTGTTGCACGATTAACATTTATTTGAGATGTATTATGTATTTAATATTTATAATAAGGCTTTCTGTTTTCATTACATTTTAATTGCTGTTTAAAATTTAAGTACATGTTTTATAAAAACTAGCTACTATTTTTATATATTTTAACGACATAAATGATTAGGGTTATGTTGAATTATCGTCGCCCTAGAGCTGTAGGAGGGCTATTGGCGACTGGTTGCCATAGTTGTAGTTATTTAAAGTGGATACATATAAACTTCTTATGCAAATCAAGATGTTTTTTTTTTATTTAGATAGAATATTGATTAATATTTTAATAATTACTATTTAATTAAATGTGTTCATTAACTACCAGTATAGTTAAATAATTAAGTTTTGAAATATGTTAAATATACTACTGTTTTTATAAACTAAATAAATGTTAAAATTATTTATACACAAATCATTTTATAATTAAATTTAATATTAGAAGCTTGTCGTTTAATTTCTGTACAACAAATCAGGTGATTTAAATTATCTAAGTAGTTAAATTTTAAATAAAAACATTCTATAATTAAATTTTTCTTAATTGTTACCCTTAAAGGGGTTGTTTCACGGAGGATCTGGCAATAGCTCTGCGGTTTTGTTTTCGTGTCTCTCAAATTACTTTTGTTGCTATTCGAAATTGAGATTTCTAAGTTTTGTTATTTTTTTAAATTACAACTTCTTGCTGTACTGTTGGTTGTTTTAATCATTTGTCAAGGAAATCTTGCATTGAAAGAAGTTGGAATTTAAAAAAATTAACAACTAAAATATTCTCTTCGGAAACTCACTCCCGAATACCAAAACAACAGTAATTCGAGAGACATGAAAACAAAACCGCAGAGCTATTGCCAGATCCTCCGTGAAACAACCTCATTTTTATTCAAAAAATAAGACATTAATTATCTATTAAGTAATACAAATATGAGTTATGTAAAATACAAACTAATTAATGTTTATAAAAAGTAATTAGTAATACATACTAAATTAATAGTAAAAAACTGCATTTACAATGGAAAAATAAATTCAAAATTAATTTTAATTAAAACAATGTTAATTAAAAATAATTGTAATTAAAAATAATTGTAATTAAAAATAATTGTAATTAAAAATAATTGTAATTAAAAATAATTGTAATTAAAAAATAATTGTAATTAAAAATAATTTTAGCTACAAATTATTTTTATTTATTATAAGTTCCCCCCCCCAAATTGTCACCCTGGATCCGCCCTTGTTTCAGGGAGTGCACTTAGTCCTTCCTGCTGTAAAAGCAACTGGAGGGAGAACCTTCATCGCCGGAATATGTGCCGTCCTGAGATGGGTCATCAAAGCCAATTTGGTGGAACGTCCTAACCATTACTCAGAAGGATTATTAGTCAGAATCCTTTTATTGTTTGTTATTTTCTTACTTTGTTATGCAGGATTAGTTTTATCAATAAGAAAATGATGTATATGAATTACTACACTATAGTTTGTTTCACAATTGAAGAGCTTAGTGGAAGAACGTGCTAAGTGACAAAAAGGTGAAAACGAGAAAATGAGCTTTAAAGTTTCTCGTTTACACTCAGATCTGTTGAAAACGGTACTTGCAAACCGCAAAAAATATTCTAAACTTAAAGTTTATAAAAAAGGGGAAACTTGTTATCGTTAAAGAAGTTAATAATATGTTGATAGACACAAAAATCTCAATATTTTCAAAAATGTCACCTAGCACTTTCTTCCACTAAGCTCTTCAATCATAAAAACCACTTAATTATTATGATGTTTCTCAAGGAAGATAACATTTTGTCAAAATGAAAGAACACAACTTAAAAGGCTTTATTAACGTGAGAAGATAAATATTTATAAAATGGAAATGACATTTTTTTTAATGCATTCTTTGGTTAAAAAAAATTCAGTGTAGTATTTTCTCCTGTTAATATAAACCTCTTTCAGTGCACTAATATTTGCATTACTATTTATACTTATTTTTTTAGAGTCAATACTCGATAACTCGAAGTCCCAGGGGACCCCTAAAAATATTGGACTTATCCGAAGTTGAGTTATCAAAGTTACCTTCCATTCCTCTCTACTGTCTCTTAAGATGGGTCGACTTGGTTTAAATGGTTTGGTATGTGCCATAATACTATAGTTATACGCATTCCAATTTTTTAATAACCCATGTAGACAACAAGAGAAGAATATATGGTCAAAAATTTATTAAAACTCACAAAATTTGGCCTCATTACATACCGATTAGTATACATACCATGTAAATCTCATTTTAGAAAAACAGTTATTTCTTGTTGTTTGTATTTTTTAAGGTTGTTGGCATTCACAAACATTATGGATGCAAAATGCTGATTAATTTGAACCGAAATTTAATTTTTGACTGAAATGTGTTTTTACCGGTGAAATCTTTCACAAAAACTTCGACTTAGATGATGTTAACTTCGAGCTATCGAGATAGTTTTTAAAAAAAAAGAATATAAATGATTCGGGACCTGATTAAAAGTTCGAGTTAGCGGATTATTCGACTTATGGGAAGTCGAGTTATCGAGGTTTGACTGTATTTACATATACTATTGATTCTTAATAATGGTTTTTGCATAGTAGATTGTTAAAACTTTTGCATAAAACTAACATAAAATTTTTATTCAAAATCAACGAATAATTTTATTTTAGGGTTTTCGAGGAGGTTGTCTTGTTGCATGTACAGAGGTAAGAATTGCTCAATTTTATGTAATAAAAAATCATTTTAGTTATGTTTTCAAATTTATAAAGAAATTATAATTATTATTCTGTTGTCAAATTTTATGTTAAGTCAATCTTATTTCATAATGCATAAACCTTAAAAAAATGAATATTTAAGAAAAATTGCTAAAATTTGTTTTTATAACAACGTGCAAAAAAGCTCACTTTTTTATATCATATTCATTCGTAAATCGTTGCGAAAATGACACTTTACGTGCTTACGTCACAGACAGTGCCGAAAGTAAGTACTTTCGGCTCTAGTGCGGTAAAGTAAATATAAGAGTATCTGATTGGTAGAAAAACAGAATGATGTCATGAATCTCCATGGAAACTAAATGATGTCATGAATCTCCATGGAAACTAAATGATGTTATAAAACTCACTTATTTCTATTGGTTCATTACTTTTGCATTTTCTAATATCTCCATGGAAACTACAAGTATACTACAAAAATTATTAAAGGAAATTTAATAAGACAAAAGTAAGAACACAAATTTCACGCCAAACAATACTTTTTTGCACGTTATTATAAAAAATATTGTAAGCAAGCACGTGCCAAATAATACTTTATTAAGGTCTTGTCATTATTTCACTCGAGCTACGGTCTCGTGAAATAAAAGCCACTCGCTTAATAAAGTATCATTTTCGGCACTAGTTGCTTAAATAACTATTTTGTAAGCAAATTATATTTACCCTTAAAAGTTTGAATAAACATGATCTAAAAGTTCATTAATAAACAATTTATTTCAGAGTTCCCTTTGGACAAAATTTTGTGAGTTGGAGATGCCCAATGCCGTTTCAAAAACTCAAAACCAAGACAGGTTCAAATAGCTTTTTAAATTAATTTTTATGTCAATATAAGTTTTAAGAATAAGTGCTTCAAATTACTAGAATGTACAAACATTGTCATATTTGTTGACTTAATTTGCTTTATAATGCGGAAGGTCCCAGGTTCGGGTACGGGCATTGCCAAAATAACTGCCGACCTATAAACGGCCCGTGCAGCCAAAAATGTCCGACGAATAATACCCCGTGTGGCGGGAGTGCACGTTAAATATCCTTCAAAGTCCTAACGCTGTGTACGATGTCGCCCTTAACGGTTGCGTTGGGTGCCTACTCAGGTGTCGGCTCGTCACTTGACTGTGGTTCTAAAATACGACGCCCGTCGCCAATAGCCCTCGTGTAGCTCTAGTGCGACGATAATTCAAAACTAACCTAACCTAATTTGCTTTATATTGCCATTTGTTAAATTTTGAATTTTATCAATTACTATTAATATCAAAATAAGTAAAAGAAGTATTTTATTTAGTTTTACTTTAATTGCTTTCTTCCAAATTCTATATCTCCACAGTGTTAATTTGAGAAGAATTTTCAGCTTTGCTTAAATTAGAAATGAAACAAGTTTAGACAATTTTTTTTAGTATAAAATCTAGAATAATGCATCTTGTTGATTATATAAGTAAAATTAAAAGTTAGTCACATTGTACACTAACCCCTTTCACCCCCCCCCCCCCCCCCTTTAGCTTCAGAACATTCATTTGTGTGTCGATCAACCAGCAACACATTTTAAAGTCATTAAATATAAGACCTTTTTCTTTCACTTGTTATGTTATGTACTATCACCTAATTAAAAAAGACAGCAATGCTTCTTGATATAATTTCCTAAATAAAGCACCACTGAAATAAAACCTTATTAAATATACTTAATTAAAAAAAAAGCAATACTTAATGTTAATTTAATTTCCATTATCGAGCAGTGTAAAAGCCCCACTGAAATTCCACCTTCTTTAATACTCGAACTTCAAAACTATAACACAGTCAAACCTCAATAACTCGACTTCCTATAAGTCGAATAATCCGCTAACTTGAACTTTTAATCAAGTCCCGAATCATTTCTATACTTTTCTTTAAAAAACTGTCTCGATAACTCGAAGTGAACATCTTCTAAGTCGAAGTTTTTGTGATAAATTTCCCCAGTAAAAAACACAATTCAGTACAGACAACACCCTAACTGTGTTAAAAATTTGGTTGACTTTGTGAATGCCAACAACCTTAAAATAATACAAACAAGAAATAACTGCTTTTTTCAAATGAGATTTACATGGTATGTATACTAATTAATATGTAATGAGGCCAAGTTTTGTAGTTTCTATAAACATTTTGAACCCATTCTTCTCTTGTTATTTACATAGGCTATTAAAAACTTGAAATGCTTACAACTATAGTACTATGGCAAATATCAAACCATTTCAAACATGAAAAACTCATCTTAAGTGCCTGTAAAGAGGAATGGGAGGTAACTTCGATAACTCGAACTTCGGATAAGTCGAATATTTTTGGAGGTCCCCTGGGATTTCAAGTTATCGAGTATTGACTGTATTTCAATTTTTAAAAAATATTATTCTGTTTTTCTTGTGTTGTGTTTCATTACTCTACTTGAAATAAAACAATGTTTAATTTCCATCCTTGTCTGATGCTTGTTATTGCAGTCTTGCTTATCCCTCAGATAGTTAAAAGTTAAAAGATTCTAAATATTATCCTGTTTTACTGTGTATCATTATTCGATTCAAAAATAACACATTCGTTGTTTAATTTCCAGTATCAAGCATAGTCCAACCGAAATCCCACCTTGTCTGATGCTTGTTATTGCAGTCTTGCTTATCCCTCAGATAGTTAAAAGTTAAAAGATTCTAAATATTATCCTGTTTTACTGTGTATCATTATTCGATTCAAAAATAACACATTCGTTGTTTCATTTCCAGTATCAAACATAGTCGAACCGAAATCCCACCTTGTCTGATGCTTGTTATTGCAGTCTTGCTTATCCCTCAGATAGTTAAAAGATTCTAAATATTATCCTGTTTTACTGTGTATCATTATTCGATTCAAAAATAACACATTCGTTGTTTAATTTCCAGTATCAAGCATAGTCCAACCGAAATCCCACCTTGTCTGATGCTTGTTATTGCAGTCTTGCTTATCCCTCAGATAGTTAAAAGTTAAAAGATTCTAAATATTATCCTGTTTTACTGTGTATCATTATTCGATTCAAAAATAACACATTCGTTGTTTCATTTCCAGTATCAAACATAGTCGAACCGAAATCCCACCTTGTCTGATGCTTGTTATTGCAGTCTTGCTTATCTCTCAGATAGTTAAAAGATTCTAAATATTATCCTGTTTTACTGTGTATCATTATTCGATTCAAAAATAACACATTCGTTGTTTAATTTCCAGTATCAAGAATAGTCGAACCGAAATCCCACCTTGTCTGATGCTTGTTATTGCAGTCTTGCTTATCCCTCAGATAGTTAAAAGTTAAAAGATTCTAAATATTATCCTGTTTTACTGTGTATCATTATTCGATTCAAAAATAACACATTCGTTGTTTCATTTCCAGTATCAAACATAGTCGAACCGAAATCCCACCTTGTCTGATGCTTGTTATTGCAGTCTTGCTTATCCCTCAGATAGTTAAAAGATTCTAAATATTATCCTGTTTTACTGTGTATCATTATTCGATTCAAAAATAACACATTCGTTGTTTAATTTCCAGTATCAAGCATAGTCCAACCGAAATCCCACCTTGTCTGATGCTTGTTATTGCAGTCTTGCTTATCCCTCAGATAGTTAAAAGTTAAAAGATTCTAAATATTATTCTGTTTTACTGTGTATCATTATTCGATTCAAAAACAACACATTCGTTGTTTCATTTCCAGTATCGAGCATAGTCGAACCGAAATCCCACCTTGTCTGATGCTTGTTATTGCAGTCTTGCTTATCCCTCAGATAGTTAAAAGATTCTAAATATTATTCTGTTTTACTGTGTATCATTATTCGATTCAAAAACAACACATTCGTTGTTTCATTTCCAGTATCAAGCATAGTCGAACCGAAATCCCACCTTGTCTGATGCTTGTTATTGCAGTCTTGCTATCCCTCAGATAGTTAAAAGATTCTAAATATTATTCTGTTTTACTGTGTATCATTATTCGATTCAAAAACAACACATTCGTTGTTTCATTTCCAGTATCGAGCATAGTCGAACCGAAATCCCACCTTGTCTGATGCTTGTTATTGCAGTCTTGCTTATCCCTCAGATAGTTAAAAGATTCTAAATATTCTGTTTTACTGTGTATCATTATTCGATTCAAAAACAACACATTCGTTGTTTCATTTCCAGTATCAAGCCTAGTCCAACCGAAATACCGCCCTGTCTGATGCTTGTTATTGCAGTCTTGCTTATCCCTCAGATAGTTAAAAGATTCTAAATATTATTCTGTTTTACTGTGTATCATTATTCGATTCAAAAACAACACATTCGTTGTTTCATTTCCAGTATCGAGCATAGTCGAACCGAAATCCCACCTTGTCTGATGCTTGTTATTGCAGTCTTGCTTATCCCTCAGATAGTTAAAAGATTCTAAATATTCTGTTTTACTGTGTATCATTATTCGATTCAAAAACAACACATTCGTTGTTTCATTTCCAGTATCGAGCCTAGTCCAACCGAAATACCGCCCTGTCTGATGCTTGTTATTGCAGTCTTGCTTATCCCTCAGATAGTTAAAAGATTCTAAATATTATCCTGTTTTACTGTGTATCATTATTCGATTCAAAAACAACACATTCGTTGTTTCATTTCCAGTATCGAGCATAGTCGAACCGAAATCCCACCTTGTCTGATGCTTGTTATTGCAGTCTTGCTTATCCCTCAGATAGTTAAAAGATTCTAAATATTATTCTGTTTTACTGTGTATCATTATTCGATTCAAAAACAACACATTCGTTGTTTCATTTCCAGTATCGAGCCTAGTCCAACCGAAATACCGCCCTGTCTGATGCTTGTTATTGCAGTCTTGCTTATCCCTCAAATAGTTAAAAGTTAAAAGATTCTAAATATTATCCTGTTTTACTTTGTATCATTATTCGATTCAAAAATAACACATTCGTTGTTTCATTTCCAGTATGGAGCATAGTCGAACCGAAATCCCACCTTGTCTGATGCTTGTTATTGCAGTCTTGCTTATCCCTCAGATAGTTAAAAGATTCTAAATATTATCCTGTTTTACTGTGTATCATTATTCGATTCAAAAATAACACATTCGTTGTTTAATTTCCAGTATCGAGCCTAGTCCAACCGAAATACCGCCCTGTCTGATGCTCGTCGAGGCGCATCTCCAGCGCCCAGTGAGAACCCATAACATCTTGAAGAGGAAACTGGACATTGCAAAGGAAGTCAAGAAGAAAAACTCGACAGGGATTACAAGTAAAGACTCTAATAATAGTAAAACAACACAATTTCTCAGGGATTCTAAAGTTACTTTTAAAAAGTAACTCAGTTACAGTTACTCATTTAAAAAAAGTAACTCTGTTACAGTTACTTAATATGAAAAGTAACTCTGTTACAGTTACTTAATATGAAAAGTAACGTGTTACAGTTACTTTTAAAAAAGTAACGAATTACAGTTACCTTTCGAAATTTCAAGTTATAAGAAAAACTGAAATTTAGCCATCTTACCATTTTTCAAAGAGAACCACGACAAACGAAATATAAGCTCAAACAAAACACTGAAATTTTAATTAATAAAAAAAAATTATATTTAATTTTAATCTTTTACCCTGATAGGTGTCCATCTATAAACACTCCTGTAGGTACTGACGGAAATAGGGGTATCTCTCAAGAATGAATCTGAAATCTCGGTCTCCTCCCTCCCCACCCCTCTACGAGGGGAAGGACTTGGTTATTGTTGTAGAACGCATTCAGGCAGGGGGACACAAAGAGATTTGGACTGAGGGATCCAACCTGCTTGGCAGTTAGCGTGATTTATTTGAAAACCCTTCTTTTCCGTAGATGCCTGTAATTGTGGGGGGCTTATAATGTGATACTTAGAAAGGTAAACAGACAAGGAAAAACATTCGTACTGTAACAATTCTCCTTAGAAGTCTCCTTAATTTGTTTGTTTGACTGTTAATTCTGCTTAGATTTAAAATGCATCGCTATTACATTTGCAGTATATTAACATTGCATTTAATATTAACAGTTGACGAAAACTCTAAAAAGGATTCCAACGTTGAATTCACAATCTACGATGAGAATTCCTGTCCGGTGAACGGGGAAGATGTTTCAAAAGCATTAGAAGATCTGGTTATTACAGAGAAGAGTGAAGATTTCAGTCTACATCATAATTATTTGGAAGGCATCGATCTCACTCTAGCTGATATGATCGTGTTCCCTTGCGTGCATTACTTGTTAGTGAGTAGGATACTTTTTTTATTTAACCCTTTCAGTCCCAATGACAATTTGGCATCATCATTTTAGAAAAAAAATTCTGATCCTCTGTAGCCATTTATGATATCAAAAAGCACATAATTCGATTCTTCAAACTTTTTTCTATTAGAAAATATTATTTATTAATCCCAATAGATGTCAGCCCTATTATTATTTTTAATTATGATCAGAAACATGATAATGCCAAATGGCTTCACTGGGACTGAAAGGGTTAATGATGATATAGCATTTTGCATGTTAGTTATGTTTGTTATTATTTTTGTATAAATATGGTTAATTGTTATCATGTTTCCACATCTCATGTAACATAATAAAGTAACATAATTATTATGTTACATGAATTATTAGATGGCATTATTAGATTTTGAAAGGCATCGATCTCACTCTAGCTGATATGATTGTGTTCCCTTGCGTGCATTACTTGTTAGTGAGTAGGGTATTTTTTTTTATCCAATGCTTTAAAACTTTATTAATAACACAATCTATAGCATGAAAGTTGTAATTGATATTATTTGGTTGTTTAAAATATGAAATATATTACATGAACTGTGCACATTTATATTTTATAATTAATATGCTGAAGAGTTCATTTATTATATACATAGAATATTTCTGCCAGGATTCATTGAGCCTTTTAAAGTTCTTATATTTATTATTACTCGCTGTGTGCAGTTTAAAGTTGGACATGAAATAAACTAAACACGAAGAATAACATGCAAAAATGTGTGACGCAAATATTCCATTATTTAGTACTTTAAACCTAAAAAATATTTATTTAAACCTCGGAATGGCGTTTGAAAATTTACATTATTTATTTGTGAGCATAGCCATTTTCATCAAAATTTTTTGAAACTTTCTTTCATTACACTTCTGTAACAAAATTATCCTATGTTTGCAATGGAATGTTTGTAACTATATTTAATTTGATTTTTGGAGAAACATTCAATAATTATACATGGTTGATAAGTCCCATTAGAGAACTAATACATTCAAGAAATGATGTTTTAAAGTCAATTAAAACTGCTTACTTTTCAATTTACATGTTTAACCCTTATTCTCATGACCATCGATTTTTTTTTTAATTTTTCTAATTTTCAATTTTTTTCTGTTTTTTTTTACAGCTAAAATAAAGATTATTTAGTGTCATAACCTTTCTAAAATAATTAGTGCAGTAATTAATTAGAGTTTTATAAAAGGTAGCATATATGCAACCTTCAGTTTTTAGCTTGTATTTTTTTCCAAAAACAGTGGTAAGCCAACAACTTAAGCAATTTTTTAAAACTACAGAACATAAGAAATGTGAAAAATATTTTTCAAAGTAAAAAAAAATTAATTAATATGAAAAATAATTCAATGAACTTTCCTTGTACAGACGACGAGACAAACACAACAACCCAAAAAGTTACCTTCCTCTAAAACAAAAAAAAAAAATATTTAACTTTGTACATTTTTTTCACTCTGAACGAAGCTTCTATTCTGTTCTTCTAACAAATAACAATGCAACATACTCGCTGACATCACTTAACAAACAGAAAGTAGGGGAAAACCCCAGCATTTAGGCAGCATATTAGCATTTAGGCAGCATATATTTAGGCAGCATTTAGGTAGCATATATGCTACTTTATGAGAATAAGGGTTAAGCATTATTTTGAATCCTTGTTTGAAGTTCAGCGACAGGCATGCAATAATTTTTTTAAAAAATATTCCAACCAAAAAATGTATTGCTTTTAATAATGTATGCATAATCTATTTTATACATATTTCTCAGCAAAATCTTTAAAATTAAACTGTTTTCGTAATATTAGATTAGAAAAAGAACTTTTGTTTTACTTTTCTTTATGGTACTATTTTTATACCTTATAAAAAATAATTCAAAATCCATTGAAATAGTTGAGTTTTCTTTTTTGTTCCCTATTTTTAAAAGGTTACTGGTTATTGAGCAGTTTTACATTTTATTGACTCATATTTTATACATGAAAAATATTTCATCAAAACATAAATTGTTTGCAAATCTGATATTTGTATTGTGTAAATAGTTTCAGCGTTATTACAGCCTCTTTTGTTGCATTTAAAATGTCTTTTTGTTGAAAGATTCGTAAATACTGTTTAAATTTAAAGAAATATTTTTATAAACTGTAACAAATGTTTATATTTTTTTTAAAATTGTACCAATTTTGTATGTTTATATTTAGATTTAAGGACTTTATTTAGTATGCTGATCGTCCTCTTTGATTAGAAATTTTTTATATTGCAGGGTTTTTTTTATTTGTGACTTTTTTTTATGCTGTCACTAAGAACATAAGGTCACTTAAAATTTAACTTCTTTAAGAAAGTTAAAACATTAAGTAAATATTATAATCGATTCATATTATTACATTACAATATTTTTATGAGAATAAAATTCAGAATATATTATTTTATCATTATTTTTCAATGAAATTGTCTTTCCCTAGTCATCTATTCAAAATTTTAAAATGTATTCAATCTGAAAAGAAGATAAATAATTATTAATAATCTATTTCAAATATCATTTTGAGTTATAGTCACAACATAACATTAAAATATGTTATGTTGTTACTATAACCCAATTTGATCTTTCAAATGGATTATTAATAACTATTTTAAGCATATTTTTTCTAAGCATTGAAATAAATTTTTTTGAATTTTAAAATGATGATTATGAAAAGATGATTTTACTCAGAAACTCTAGAATTTGATTATTAATAACTATTTTAAGCATATTTTTTCTAAATATTGAAATCCATTTTTTTAAATTTTAAATCAATGACTATTTAAAGATGGTTTAACTGAGAAACTCTAGAATTATCCTTTAATTTCGTGTATTTTTATTCTTTTCGTGTATTTTTATTCCAGAAACTACTTTCCTTTAAATGTGCTCCATACTTACCACATGTGGTGCAATGGTACAAAAGGATGCTGAAGGATCAAAGAATCAAATCGGCAGCTGAAACTTCAGGATTTTCGTTGAAAAACATATTTAATCAGGACTTGGAAGTAGAGACTGATTCCATCGTTGTACCTGAAGTCGATAAAGATAGTTTGTATAAGAGGTAAATCAGACAAAAAAAAATATTTTTAACAGGTTTTATGTTTAATGTTGTTGTCAATAGAGTGTAAATAACTTTTCTGTTGCCTGCATTTAAATCTAGTCTCAGAGATGTCTTTGTTAATGGCTCTAGCTTGATGGGTTAATCATTGTTTCTGCATGATTTTTAAAAAATATTATTAGTTTGCTGTGGTAGTATTATTTTCCCACCTTAATAGAAAGAAAGCCTTTTTTTATACTGTCTTAAGCAGTTCTACATCAGTGTCTAAAATAACTGGGTCCTGGACTTCCTTGAGGTTTTTGGACTCATGGACCTTGTCTTGCTCCGCTGGACTTTGGGGATAGGAAAAGAAGGAAAGATAACCCAATTTTGGTTTGAAATTACTCATTGATTGCAATTGATAAGAAAGTGAAGTAAAAAAAAAAATATTCTGGCTCCCGAATGCATAGATACATGGCTACAAATGTGGACTTTTGTAGAATTTGCTTCAGTTTACAATTTTTCTTAATACTAACTATTTAATTATAAACTAGAATGTTCAATCTTTGCAAAAATACTGATAATAAGGAAGCTGATTTAGTAATTGTGTAAAAAAGGATGTACCAAAACAGTCATGCAGATTTTGAAGGTCTTACAAAAAAAACTAATACTTTTCATAGGTTAATTTATAATATTTTTTTGGATTAAAAAAAAATATAGAAAAGAATTTTAATCACAAAATGCTGACAGATCGTGTGCGTTGATTCATAGCACACCACAAATGTATACTTTAGCCAAAACCCTTTCAAAATATCAAATTCCACTAAATTGGCATTTGCCTCAGCAAATGTTAAAATCTATTTTTTTTTAATTGCTTGCAAAACATGCTTCTCAATTTATAATTGTTTGAAAAATATGTTTATGTAAACAATATACTTGTATGATTTTTTTTTAGGAGTGAAGAGCTTAAAATGATAATTTTTCATTTATTTTTTTAACCAGTTCCATTTCCGCAATGGTTTGTTGGAATTTTCAGAGTTTGTTTGTATTTCAAAGCAATCTGTGCACTGTATTATTTTATATTCAATGAAAAACATTTAAAAACTAACTTAAAAATATTATTTTTATTTTACACAACTCTTTCGAATCCAGCTTAAATTTAAGCAAAAAAGGAACATAACTTTCTACTATGAAGATTTTTTATATAATTTAATGTTCATTTATGGAGTTTTATAATTGTTAATTATAATTGTTAATGTATTAATAAATATAATAATAATCTCTATAGCACACCTTTAAGAGGGACTGTCAGTCCCATAGAGCTAATGCATTAGTTTTGAAATCACAACTTTGGCAAAAGTATTGCTTTGCCATGTTATCCCATTCTCACCAGGTATGGGAATCATCATAACATCCATTTAAAACAAAATTGAAAAGAAAATAACATCCGGTTATTTAATTATTAATTGATAAAATTTTAATATAGTGTCGCCATCTGCTGTAATTTTTGGCATTTTAAAACTTCAAAAATATATAATTAAATAGCTAGATAACATTTTCGTTTCAAATTTGTTTCATTTTGATGTTATGTTGATTCCCATACCTGGGGAAAAAGGGCTAACATGGCAAACAATACTTCTGCGGAAGTTATGATTTCAAAACTAATACATTAGCTCTATGGGACTGACAATCCCTCTTAATTTTGTAAGCTAGTTGTTTCTGTTGATAACTATAACTTTTCGAATAACTTCTATATTTGGAACTTATTTTTATTTGTTTAATTTCTTATGTTAACAGAGACCCTTCTTATACCAAGATGAAAATAAAGCAAAAAAGTCCATCAAGAGTGTTGCAACTTCTCAAAGTAAGAGACATTTTGAAAAAAAATATATATAATAATAAAATTATAGTCTAATAGTCCCAATTAGAGTATATATCCAATCTAGTAATTAGGTTTTAAAGTCTAGTATTCAATGTTGGTGCTGTTCTTTTTAAGTGCAGTAATAATCGTGTAATAATATTATGTAAACTAAGTTAACAGATTAAAAAACTAGGGACGAGTAACACCCATAGATATCATAATTAAAGTATTAGATTGGCTGATCACTTGACCTCCAATGCTAACGACGGGACGCGCATGGAGGCTTTTTTGGTGGGCATAATGGCCAGTGTTGCTGCCATTTTAAGGAGAAAAATACTACAAGAAAATACCATTTAATTCTATAATTAAAAAAAAAAAAACTGGAAAGGATTTAAAGTCACTAAAAATATTCTAAAATGCAGCTAATAATTTTACGATATTTTTTTTTTCAATTTTAGAATAGTTCTAAAATAAATTCTAAAAAAGTTATAAGTTTAGTTATAAAGTTTAAAGAGCATATTAGTATTTTAGAATAGTTATAAAATTACAAAAAAAATATCGTAAAAATACGAGCTGCATTTTGGTATCTTTTTAGTGACTTTAAATCCTTTTCTGGTATTTTTTTTTTGTAAATTTAGAATTAGATGGTATTTTTTCGTAGTATTTTTCTCCTTAAAGTGGCAGCAACACTGGCCATTTTGCCCACCAAAAAAGCCTCCATGCCCGTCCCGTCGTTAGCATTGGAGGTCAAGTGACCAGCCAATCTAATACTTTAATTATGATATCTATGGTAACACCCACAACTTTCAATTACCATTCAATAAATTAATGCCTTTGGTGGTAATTATTTACCCTCTAAGGTGATTTCAATAACTTTAAAACCAATAATTAACCTTATTCTATGGCAGCTGCGCTTTGTGCATGTACGACAGTGTTCAAGCTGCGATCGCTTTTTTCGCAAAATGCGAAAAGAAATTGCATTTTGTTAAAATCTTGACATCCACTTTCGCTAAAATGCGAAAACAAACAGAGGGGAGGAACGGATCCGATCGTTCATTTTATCGACACGTTCATTTCGATCCGTTCATTCCAGACAGACACATCATTATTGCCGCTGCCGTTTTGAACTTGTGTTCGGTGGATCCGATCGTTCCTTTTATCGACACGTTCATTTGGATCCATTCATTACGGACCTACCCATCATTATTTACACCGTTTTGAACTTGTCTATTCATTTGGATCCGTTCATTTCATTAAGGTAAAAAGTTTGTAATAAATTATTTTAAAATGTGTTTAACTTGTTTTTCCTAAAATGCTAAAATCATTTGAAAATAGCTAAAATTAAATTTTCGATTTTAGCTAAAATGCTAAAAAAAATTTCAAAACCCAGCTTAAACACTGATGCACGATTTACTTGAAAACCTTATTGTGACGTTCGACTGGTCGAACTATGAACTCGTGTACCAAATTTGAAGTTTGTAGAGTTTTTTAGTTTACGCTGGTAGAGTGGTTTCAGACAGACAAACCAATGTTCAGAAACGACTTTTTTGTAAAATCAGCAGCCTCCAAAACGGGTAGAAACCAGAAAATCTCCATTTCGGATTCGGATTTTAAACTTCATCGCAATACTCTTATTTCCTGATATTTCATAGTAGGGAAATGAATATTAAATGAATGTGTTAAATATTGCTAATTTATTACATTTTGCAAGGAAAGGACTGGTACATGTGTGGAATAACATATTTAGGGTTCTCAAATCGAATTTTTCTATTAGGGTAGACTAACCAGTGAATGAACGCTTAAGCACAATTTGTTTTTTGAAAATTCATACATTTTCAAGAAAATATAGCTTCTGGTGTATGACAATGTGAACACATCTGTCATTACATGTAAATTCTACAAAAAAAAAGGTGACTTTATATTGCATTGCTTTGGTTCTTTTGGGGGTCCAAATAAAAAGTGGTACAAAAGCCAAGTGAATGAACAGTTCTTACCAGTGAATGAACACAAAAATGTCCAGTCAATAAACATGTTGGATTTTAATTAAAAACTAGATTCATAGGTTCATAGACTAGATAGCTTCCTACTAGATGGGAGGAAGTCAGTGTTGCCAGTTCATCCAGTGGAATGATTTTCAATCCTTATTTTATAAATGTATTTACCAACTGTTCATTCACTGGGGCCTGTTCACTCACTGGTCAGTTTACCCTATTTGGTATGATAAATTGGGTTTTTTAAAAAATATTTTTAAAGTCAGTGTATTTTATTGTATTTAAAGGAATCAAACATTCATACAGTGCGTGAAACTGGCTATTGTACGAGATTAGAATGGGAAGATTTGCCTCCACTCCTCCATCCTGCCCAAGGTAATCACATCTTTTATTTTATGATTAATTCAACTTTGAGGTATTTTCACTAATTTCTAATTTTTAAATTGAAATTCTTTAGAAAAGAATTATTGTATTAGAATGGGTGGTCAGAAAATAATTACATTGTTCTTTAAGAGTGATATCTTAACTTTCAGTAAATTTTAAATCCTGATACTTCTTAATATGATTATATAACGATATGATTAACATGAAAGAGGGGAAAATATTGGAAAATATCCCACATTTAAAAAAAGGATACAGAACCAAATTTTTTACTAATTGTTAATTTTACTTTACTATGTGTGTACTAGTTAACTATATTTTGAGTTAGATATTTTTAATTTTAGTTTTTTAGTGTCCTAATTTCGGTGTCCTCGTGTGACCAAAAATATTTCTGATTGTCATTGTGATTTCTTTTACTTATGAAGTTGAGGGGCTGGGGAGCCCAGTCGGTTAGGCATCCGCCTAGCATGCGAAAGGTCCCAGGTTCGGGTCCGGGCATCGCCAAAATAACTGCCGACCTATAAACGGCCTGTGCAGCCAAAATGTCCGACGAATAATACCCCGTGTGGAGGGAGTGCACGTTAAATATCCTTCAAAGTCCTAACGCTATGTACGATGTCGCCCTTAACAGTTGCGTTGGGTGCCTACTGAGGTGTCGGCTCGTCACTTGACTGTGGTTCTAAAAAACGACGCCCGTCGCCAATAGCCCTCGTGTAGCTCTAGTGCGACGATAATTCAAACCTAATCTAACCTAATGGTTTTCATATTTGGTCCTTCTAGAATTGTGTTTGTTTTGGTGATAATTTGATCTAATTTTTCAATAAAAAAAATATTGCAATGGCTAAATAATTTTTGGACAGTTTATGTTTGCATAGCGATTTCTTTTGACTTTATATTTCCTTTTATTGTTCTCTTTACGTTGCATAATTTATTGTTCTGTATTTCAGTAGAATAGTTTTATCTAGATTTTAAATATAAAATATCCTAAATACTAAATCACCGTGGTTTTTACCCTGCCTTGAGAGTGAAACTACCAATGAAATCACGGAAGCCAAGAATGAAAACTAGAATCTTGCATATTATGAAACAACCCAATTGTCTTTGTAATTTCTTTACCAACATTTTGAAATAAGTTAAGAAATATAAAAAGTTTTTATTACTAATTATTCAATCATAATTTTACTACTTAAGAGGGACTGTCAGTTCCATAGAGCTAATGCATTAGTTTTGAAATCACAACTTTTGCAAAAGAATTGCTTTGCCATGTTATCCCATTTTCACCAGGTATAGGATTGAATCATCAACATATCAATTCAAAACAAAATTGAAAAAAAAAATAACATACGGTTATTTAATTATTAATTGATAAAGTTTTAAAATAGTGTCGCCATCTGCTGTATATTTTTGGCATTTTAAAACTTAAAATATATATAATTAAATAACTAGATAACATTTTCGTTTCAAATTTGTTTCATTTTGATGTTATGTTGATTCCCCTACCTAGGGAAAAAGAGCTAACATGGCAAAGCAATACTTCTGCGGAAGTTGTGATTCCAAAACCAATGCATTAGCTCTATGGGACTGACAATCCCTCTTAACTATGTTTGAGTGCACTACATTTTGAGTTAGGGTTTGAATTGAGTTTAAATGTAGTTTCCCGACTTCAGTTGTCCCCATTTGACCATAATTATTTCTCATTGTCCTTGTGATTTCTTTACCCAATGAAGTTGTTTCTTTTAGGAGATCTGCCACAAAAGCGCATTGAGAGGAAATGCCAGCAGATTGAGAGCATGGTGTCTGCTACGTTGAAAGTTGCAGTGGAAGGGCAAACGATCGTCGAATTTTGTGCAGGTGGCGTAAGTTGTTGGGTTATTCTTTATGATTTCTTTAAAAGATTGGGTTTTTTTTAAAGATTTTAAAATATTGTATTTTTTAACTCTAATTTTGCGAGTGCGCAAGTTGAGTGTTGATCTGTTTTCATACATCATAAATTTATCTTTCTTTGATACAATAGCTATATGTCGAATGCGTCAAGACTCCATTGGATGTGAACTGTATAATTTCTATACACTCAAAATATATTATTTTTTGAAAAATAGCTTTTTCAATGTAAACAATCTATTTTTTAAAGTTTATTTTTTTCTTCGATGTAACTTTCAAAATTTTTTCACTTTTTTCATTCAATGGATATTTGTATTAAAAATCAACTAAGTAATAAATTATATACAGTAAAAACTCTACGACCGACCACCTCCATTAAACGACCACCTCGACTTGCGAACAATTTTTCAAGGCACCGATTTTTCCTCCTATGTGTTCAATGTTAAAAGCCACTCTGGGAGAGACCAGATCTCATTCCCCAAACGACCGGTTTCAAACCACATTTCATGAATTTTTTTTCTTTTTCCAACACATGTCAATTTTTTTATGAATTATTTATAAATTAGAAAAAGAGGTGGTTTGCGAAAAATCGAAAAAATGAAACACTCAGAAATTTCTTCTTACTTAAAAAAAGGTTTAATTAGTACTTACTAGTTTGTGAAAAAAAAGTTAGTGCAGTATTTTTTTTACATATTTACTACAGTTTGTTCAAAAGTAAGTTAGTATAATTTTGTTTATATGTATTTGCGAATTAATAAATATATGTAATAATACATCGATTTTTGCAATTTTTTAATGGTTAATAATACGTTGTAAAATGATATTTCACCTTTCTAGCTAATTCACTTTTTGTACTCTAGGAGCGACCAACCTCCATTTACGACCGATTTATTAGGGAACCGGAGAATGGTCGCTCTTGGAGGTTTCACTGTATAAATGTATTTATAAGTGTTTTATAAATTTGCAGGGCCATGTTGGTCTTCTTCTTGCCTATTTACTACCAAACTGTAAGGTAAGCAAGTCATTTAAGGATAGTTTAAAGATCGAAACAAAATCTCTTAAAAACATTTCACAGTTTTGTAATAATGGTACAGTAAAAGCCCGTTTATCCGGCTCCCGATTAACCGGAAAGCTCAAATATCTGAAAAATTTCAAATTCCGATTTGGCGACGGAATTTAGTGATAAAATTGAATATTTTTCGCCAAAATTGCGATTTCTCGCCAAATATAGTAAAAACTTCAGATTTTTTTTCCAAGAAAAATTTCGTTTGATGACAATATTTGGCGCAAAAAGTGTTTTTGGTTTACATTTTAAAATATCCTACTGGTTTTAGACCATGGGTTGGACGATTTATGTATTTAGATTTTTAGCATTTGAAAGTAATGATCGATTTTTTTCTTGATAAATATATTAATATTTTTTAATACAAAATCAATCAATTATATATTATCATTATAAATGCAACATTGCCTATTTGCATATAAGATGCAGCCATTATCTCTTGTATTTTCCGGAAAAATCGGCATTATTTGGTAACCCTATTTGGCGACTTCCGATCAACCGGAAAATCCGATTATCCGGAAGATTCAATTTCCCGAGCATTCCGGATAAACAGGAGTTTACTGTATACCTTGAATGCTATTTTGTTATTAGATTTTATGTATAGCATTATTTTTTTTCCCTCTCAATATATTTTTCAAACATTGGATAATTTCTAAGAATGAAACCCTTAGGTAAGCTTTTGAACAGGTATACTTGATTCTCATAGTTGAAATTATTACCTCCTTTAGTATTTTTTCACAATCTATACTAATTTTATAGAAAAATTAACATTATCAAACAACTGTATTATATTTATTCTATTGTAGTGTGTATTATGTGTTCTATTTACTTTTCTATTCATGTATTATAGACAAATAGTTAAACAAACATTAAATATTTTAAGTTTGCCATTGTTGATCCTGTTTTAAAGTTTCTTTTAATTAAATTTTTAAAAAAAGGTTTTTTTTTGTTAATAAATATAATTATATTTGATAACACATTGCATAAATGCCCAGTCTCATAATTTGTTGTTTTGATATTACAGTAAACTCCCGTTTATCCGGAATGCTCGGGAAATTGAATCTTCCGGATAATCGGATTTTCCGGTTGATCGGAAGTCGCCAAATAGGGTTACCAAATAATGCCGATTTTTCCGGAAAATACAAGAGATAATGGCTGCATCTTATATGCAAATAGGCAATGTTGCATTTATAATGATAATATATAATTGATTGATTTTGTATTAAAAAATATTAATATATTTATTAAGAAAAAAATCGATAATTACTTTCAAATGCTAAAAATCTAAATACATAAATCGTCCAACCCATGGTCTAAAACCAGTAGGATATTTTAAAATGTAAACCAAAAACACTTTTTGCGCCAAATATTGTCATCAAACGAAATTTTTCTTGGAAAAAAAATCTGAAGTTTTTACTATATTTGGCGAGAAATCGCAATTTTGGCGAAAAATATTCAATTTTATCACTAAATTCCGTCGCCAAATCGGAATTCGAAATTTTCCAGATATTTGAGCTTTCCGGTTAATCAGGAGCCGGATAAACGGGCTTTTACTGTACAATGATATAATATATCAAATATTATAAATGGAGAGTCCTTTTAGTGTTATTGTCAGCACAGGTCGGACGTCCGGATCGCTGATTAACCACTTATGCTTGATGAATAAAATGTACCAAGATGTTATAAATGGGGGGCCCAGTGGCTTAGGGTATGCTAGCTTCCCACAGGTCCTGGTACGAATGCCGAATCGGGCGAGGGCCCAGCCTTGCCCCTTAGTGGGTGGCCAAAGGGGTTAGCATGTTTAGGAATCTAAACTGGTTAGCGTAATGGACACTTCAAATATGACCCAACCTGTGGTCGAATCTGAATTGGCACGGCAGAACAGTAATGGCTGTTGCGAGGAGTTAGTTTAGTAGATTAAAATAACATCTAAATATTATAACACAATGATATTAATTTTTATGATCAAAAACTTTCATAAAAAAAAAATAACAAAAAATATATACAAAAAATTTAAAAAAAAAAAAAATCTGTAAATATGCATTAAATATATATGAAATATTGTTTTGCAATATTAAATAGTTTATTGTAAAAATATTTTTCTATTATAAATTATATAAAGTTTTTAATAATATTTTTTAAATTAGTTTTGATTATTTTAAGTTAAATATACTCATTGTTTTTTATATCCTAAATTTAGACTTTTAATTTTAGAAGATAAGGTAAAATTAATAAATACATAAAAACTTTACTGCAATAAAAATATATAAATATAATTAATAGCAATATTATTAGAGGGCCAGTTTGTGCACTTACGACAATCCTAATTACTGTTTTACAAATTTTGAGAAAAGAACAATAATATCAGCATGTGATCATACTTATCTAAGCTTAAGCAAAGTAATGTTATTTAAATACGATAATTTGAAATGCTATAGCTTAAATCTGATTTTTAATAATTTAATTTTTGAAAGTCTGTAAAAAATTAATATTTTTACAATTGTATAAAAAGTTTGGCCACATGCCTGATTTTACTCTTGAAATTCCTTTAAATTTTTTATATCGAAGCATATTAATTTGAAATATCTTGCTCGGAGTACAACTGTAGTGTGCAGTAACACATATTTTGATCAATTTTTCCGTTTTCTAAGGTATATGGATACCTTAAATGCTAACCAAACAAGTTGATAATTGCTTTTATCCTACTAATTTTGTGTTACTTTAATGTAATATTAAAATGAATGTACATTTTAATTTTTATTAAATTTCCCTTCAATTTTTATGAAAATTTAATTTAAAAAAAAATTTACTTTGTAAAATTCTTGAATTATTTATTCAACTAGCTAACTTAAGTTTATAAATGATTAAACAAAGCAATTAATATGATGTTATCAAGGTTCAAGAATTTTATTTAACATCTCTTCCTAATGCAAATATTTGCAAGCATTGTATTGCTAGTGTAATATATTTTGTATGTAACTTTTATTCAAAAACGTTATTATTACTATCTTCTACTAAAAGTAAACAGTTATAAATGTTTTCTTGCTAGTGTATAGTTTCACCCAAAATTTGATAAAGCAAGATGAAAATTTATTTTTATTATTAATAATATTTTGCCGTTATATGAATACAATGTTTAAGCTAAATCTTTTTCCCTTCGCAATAAATAGTTTATAATCCTTTAATTGTGAGTCCAAATGCACTTAATATAAATTTAAGAAAGTTTTCCATAAAGGTTTCCAATAAAGGGAAATAACATAAAATTACAAGGATTTTTTTTTTTAATTTTTAAATAGTGTATTTTTTTAAGATTATAGAAAAAATTTAAACTTTAAAATACAAATATTAAGTGCACAGTGCAATTAAAAAAAAAAAATAATAATAATTAAATGTATTTTAATTGATAATCAAAATCATTTTATGTGATATATTTATTTTAAAATGTATTGTAGTTTATTTGATAATTAAAATTATTTTATGGATTGCAATAACTTTTTAAATGTATTATTCTTTTAGGTTATTCTTATTGAAAACAAAGAGTCTTCCATGTCTCGAGCCATATCCAGAGCTGAAGAATTGAAGTTAGAAAACATATATTTTTATCAGGTATATTAGATAATTTGGGCTAATGTGGAAGAAAACTAACTCAAGGGGCTGGGGAGCCCAGTCGGTTAGGCATTCGCCTAGCATGCGGAAGGTCTCAGGTTTGGGTCCGGGCATTGCCAAAATAACTGCCGACCTATAAACAACCCATGCAGCCGTTCGACCAATAATACCCCGTGTGGAGGGAGTGCACGTTAAATATCCTTCAAAGTCCTAACGCTGTGTACGATGTCGCCCTTAACGGTTGCGTTGGGTGCCTACTCAGGTGTCGGCTCGTCACTTGACTGTGGTTCTAAAATACGACGCCCGTCGCCAATAGCCCTCATATAGCTCTAGCGCGATGATAATTCAAAACTAACCTAACCCATTACCTTGGGTCCGTTTTTATCAGGTGAATATCGAAAGTTTTGACTGATGTGAATTTAAGAATTCCATACAAATTTTGTTGTAATATTAAGTTCATATTTCATTATATATATTTTACTTGAAACTGAACTAGTTAAAATTATGCTTGGTATTTTATTCTTTTTTTGTGTAGAAGTATGATTAGGCAACTTTAAGAAAAAGTTTAACAATATAGCAGTTTTAACTATTTATTCAGAAAACTGTGGGTAGCCTTTTATTATATGTATAATTTCTATAGATTCGAAAGATATTATTTTTGAAGAGTAGTTTTTCAATGTAAACAACCTATGTTTTTAAAAGTTCATTTCTTCTTCAATATAAATCTTTCCTGAAATTAACACTTTTTTTATGTATAAAGCAGTTTTAACTATTTATTCTTTTTTTATGTTTAGCAGTTTTAACTATTTATTCAGAAAAACTTCAGCTGTGGGTAGCCTTTTATTATATGTATAATTTCTATAGATTCGAAAGATATTATTTTTGAAGAGTAGTTTATACAATGTAAACAACCTATGTTTTTAAAAGTTTATTTCTTCTTCAATATAAATTGTTCCTGAAATTAACACTTTTTTTTATGTATAAAGCAGTTTAGTTAAAACTGCTTTATACATAAAAAAAAGTATCTAACTAAGTAACTATTTTTTCTTTTTTTGTGTTTAGCAGTTTTAACTATTTATTCAGAAAAACTTCAGCTGTGGGTAGCCTTTTATTATATGTATAATTTCTATAGATTCGAAAGATATTATTTTTGAAGAGTAGTATTATACAATGTAAACAACTATGTTTTTAAAAGTTTATTCTTCTTCAATATAAATTGTTCTGAAATTAACACTTTTTTTAATGTATAAAGCAGTTTTAACTATTTATTCTTTTTTTATGTTTAGCAGTTTTAACTATTTATTCAGAAAAACTTCAGCTGTGGGTAGCCTTTTATTATATGTATAATTTCTATAGATTCGAAAGATATTATTTTTGAAGAGTAGTATTATACAATGTAAACAACCTATGTTTTTAAAAGTTTATTTCTTCTTCAATATAAATTGTTCCTGAAATTAACACTTTTTTTAATGTATAAAGCAGTTTTAACTATTTATTCTTTTTTTATGTTTAGCAGTTTTAACTATTTATTCAGAAAAACTTCAGCTGTGGGTAGCCTTTTATTATATGTATAATTTCTATAGATTCGAAAGATATTATTTTTGAAGAGTAGTTTATACAATGTAAACAACCTATGTTTTTAAAAGTTTATTTCTTCTTCAATATAAATTGTTCCTGAAATTAACACTTTTTTTTATGTATAAAGCAGTTTAGTTAAAACTGCTTTATACATAAAAAAAAGTATTAAAATAAGTAAACTATTTTTTCTTTTTTGTTTAGAGTTTTAACTATTTATTCAGAAAACTTCAGCTTGGTAGCCTTTATTATTGTATAATTTCTATAGATTCGAAGATATTATTTTTGAAGAGTAGTATTATACAATGTAAACAACCTATGTTTTTAAAAGTTTTTTCTTCAATATAATTGTTCCTGAAATTAACACTTTTTTATGTATAAAAGGTGTCAATGCAAAATACAGATGATAAAATTCTAAAAGATAAAATTATATTATAACTGTGTTTTCATTAATATTTATATATTATAATTCTATACTTCAAAAGTAATCTATACATTTATTTGAAATAATAATCAACTTTCTTGTGCAATAATTTAACCCATTAATTAGTACTTTGGGAATTCTATTAACACCTTAGTTTCCAATAAAAACATTAACATTATACTTTTTAAATTTGTTTTTTACTGTAACTTAATTTGTCCTACATAAATTTTTCAGGACTATGATCTTCACCAGTGTCATATTTAGTTTATTTACATAAAGTTAAGAAGAATGGGGAGTGGGTCTGTGTTGCTGTGGTTAATTAATCCAAGGGAAAAAGTAATTTTCTAAGCCACATTTCTCCAGCTGTATTGAATATTTTTACAAAAAAATTTTTTTATGTGATAAATGTAGCGGTCTCTATTGTTCCACATTATGGAAATTTGTTTGAATATTTTGTAGTAAGCTGATAGGGTGGTAACAGAACCTGGAAAACCTCAGGGAATTCTCAGGGAACTTTTTAATTCTGGAAATATCAGGGAATTCTCAGGGAATTTTTCAAATTTAGCAAAATATCAGGGAATTTTTTTCCATTTTGGATTATTTAAACAGCAGGTTTAGGTTGTTCTTGCGATCACTATACTAGCGGACACTTCTTGATCAAACGAAAGTATTCTGGTTGGTCCGATTGGCCTGAACCGGAGCTACAAACGTAAACTCGACTATCTACCTATCACGCAGAAGCAAAAAACTGTCAATTATTATCAAACGTCAAATATGCTCCAAAGTCTCAACGCTGCGTATGATGTCGCCCTTAACGGTTACGTTGGGTGCCTACTCAGGTGACAGCTTGTCACTTGACTGTGGTTCTAAATTACGACAAACGTTGCCAATAGCTCTCGTGTAGCTCTAGTATGACAATAATTCAAACTAAACTTAACTAAAAAGTAATTGTAAAATCAGGGAATTTTTTATGAAAGTATCAGGGAAATCATGGAAATATCAGGGGACTTTTTTTTCCAGGATTTTGTTACCACCCTGGCTGACTATATTTATGATATATAAAAAAAATTCTGGAAACATTCAATACAGCCCGAAAAATGCGGCTTAGAATATTATTTTGTTCCATTGGATGACCACAAAGGCCTGCACTCATTCTCCTTCTAAAGATATAATATTCTACCATTCAATGTCTACAAATTGATTATATGTAAAAAAAAAAATTAAATCATTTTAAAGGTATTCTCCAGTTTTCCATCTTAAAGTAGTGTATTTAATTATTGGTTTGGCTTCCACAAACGCTTAGGGTGAAAGCTCATTTTCCTGTTGCAAGTTTCCTTTCCAATCATCGTTAATGTTTTACTTGTGTTTCCAGTGCAATCTGGACTACTTCAAAGTATCTTTCGATCTTGGGATATGCTTGCGGAGTGAGTGGCAATGAATCTTAATTTTTTTTATGGTTTGACCGGTTCCTAATTTCCCTTAACTTTATCTAAATAAACGAAACAAATGAAGACATAGTCCTGAAGAATATATGTAATACAAATAAAGTTAAACAAAACACATATTTAAAATACTTCACGTTTTTATTCAGAAATGAAGGTGTTAAGGGTATTCACTAAGTCGTCCTTAATTGGTTGAGCGGAAAGCTCATATTCTCTTTTAAATTTTTCTTGCCAATCATTGTTAATTGTGGTTCCAGTGTAATCTGTACTACTTCAAAGGATCCTTTAATCTCGGGTTAGCCCTCCACGCCTATGGAGTGGCAACAGATCTTCTTATTTGTTTTTTTATTATTTACTTGCTCCAATTTTCCTTTAACTTTATCTAAATAAACAAAATATAAAACAAATGAAGACCTACGTTTCTTGTAGGGCAAATTAAGATAAACAAAAAGCAAATTTAAAATACTTCAAATTTAAGGTTTTTAATCGGAAATCCAGGTGTTAATGGTATTCACAAAGTTGTCCTTGATGCAGAAATCTCATTTTCCTGCACCAAGTTTTAATTTCCAATCATCCTTAATGGGAGTATTCACGAAGGAAACAACATATGAAGAGTATAGGGGAAAAAGAGCTTGATTTCGTAGGAATCTTTCCGTATTCTTTTGTGCTTGGCGGACATTGGCGACAGAAAACCGGTTTTTCTTTCGGTTCTTCTTTTGCGGTACCAACGTGCGACTCCTGTCCGCTGATCTCTGGCGTGAATCAGGGTTGCTGTGAGAGAAAAAAAAAGTGAGTAACCGGTTTCCTTACACCAGTTTAGGCGATGATTCGCTATTGTTGCCAAAGAATCCTGATGCAGACAGATTCCTATGAAATCAAGCTCTTTTACCCCTGTAGTCTTCATATATTATTGGCTCAAATAGTTTATTTGGTAAAAATTATACATGTTTCAGCGAGATCTAAAGCTCGCCTTGTTCAGCAACATACACAAACTGTTTGCGTTGTCAACTGAGTTTCTCATGTTTCTTGCGCAAAGTTGAAGATATTTTTCTGAACACATCGTTAATGGGTTAATTGTGTTTCCAGTGCAATCTGGACTACTTCAAAGGATCCTTCGATCTCGGGATAGCCCTCCACGCTTGCGGAGTTGCGACAGACCTAGTAATACAGCAGTGTATACAACAAAGTGCCTCTTTCGTGTGCTGTCCTTGCTGTTATGGCGGAATACAGAACACGCACTTGCTGAGATATCCTCTTAGTAAGAAGTTCCGGGATTCGACTATCTCGTATGAGGTTAGTAATGCTGAAGTTTTTCAAATACTGTATAATTCCGTTATAGCGTCTTTCAAGCAGGGTTGTTATGATTTTACCCGACCCGAAAAAACCGGGTGAGTTTTTAAAAAAAAACCACTTGAAAAAACCTATCAAAAAAACCCAAGTGGGCAATTGAACTTAAAATTGCCTTCACTGAAAATTAAAAAAAGTAAACTTTTTATACATCCAAAAAATATACATTTCATATCATTTTTAATTAATATTTTAGTATTATTCTTAATATATTTTTACATTTTTGTACCTTCAATATTTAAAATGCATTTACAAATTTAAATTTATACTAATTATTTAACCATTAAATATAACAAAAACATTTTTTAAAATTCTAATTTAAATTTCTATCGTTACAATATTCCGGATTATATAATTTTACACATACACAAACAAACCATATTTGGTTCTGACAATACATTTATAAATTTAAACATACATTTATCTAACAACTATATGCAATTATTTTTTAATTGTTATAATTTGAATTACATAATTCCTGATTATCTCTCTCAAGATGTTCTGTAAGTTTTAAATATTTTAATGTATAGATAAATAATTAAAACTTCCCTAAATAAATCACAAAATCCTGAAAAACACATCCAAAATATTGAAAAAAAACCTAAAACCCGAAAACCAAAGTGGGTTGGTTTTTTCATATTGCTGATTATCTCTCTCAAGAAGTATTTTTGCTGATTATCTCTCTCAAGATGTTCTGTAAGTTTTAAATATTTTAATGTATCGATAAATAATTAAAACTTCCCTAAATAAATCACAAAATCCTGAAAAACACATCCAAAATTTTGAAAAAAACCCTAAAACCCGAAAACCAAAACCAAAGTGGGTTGGTTTTTTCATGAAAAAACCCGGGTTTTTAACAACCCTGCTTTCAAGGAATAATGATGTTTATGACGTTAAAAACAAGTAATGTTATAAACAAGTTTGAATTTATAAAGTATAGAAAATCATGGGAATTATGTATTATGTACTCGTATTATAATCAAAGTTATAAAATTACATCTATTGACTAAATTTTGCCCCTATGTCCTATTAGTAGTAGTTTAATCAAAAGCAATTTGTAATTATCGTATAAGACCTAGAATACGAATGTACTTGATATATATGAATACCTCAGTTGGGATACTATCTGTACGATTGAGTAGTGTTCAAGTCTTTCAAGTATAACTTCTCAGAAATTTACATTATTTATATTACAATCAACTCTATTACAAGACTCGTTACAAGACAACTTGTTATAACATCATAATGCTGAGTCCTTCAATTACCCATTGGCTTAATGTTATAATAACTTGCTTATAACCAGAATTTCTGATTAAATCCTCAGTTATAACCTTAAAATTACATGTTTATATGATATTCAGAATACCTTCGCATAGAGATAACTATCTGGTACGATTTGAGTAGTGTTCAAGTCTTTCAAGTATAACTTCTCAGAAATTTACATTATTTATATATACAATCAAACTCTGTTACAAAGACCTCGTTTACAACGACAACTTGTTTATAACATCATAAATGCTGAGTCCCTTCAATTACCCATTGACCTTAATGTTATAATAACTTGCTTATAACCAGAATTTCTGATTAAATCCTCAGTTATAACCTTAAAATTACATGTTTATATGATATTCAGAATACCTTCGTATAGAGAAAAAAAATAAACATTTCGTTTTCACCATATAATTTTTTTTGGTAATTGGATGTAAAAAGTTGCAAAATTAGAAATTTATTTCTCGTCTAAATATATTATTAACAGAAAGAGAAATTAAGCTACCACTTATATCGCATAGGATTTGAATTTATTGAGGCCCAGTGGCTTAGTGGTAGTGCTTCGCATTGCCACACCACAGGTCTGGGGATCGAATCCCGGATTGGGCGAGGTTGACCCATCCCTTCATCCCTTGAGTGGGTCGATAAAATGGGTGCCAAGCATGCAAGGGAACTAAACACTGGGGATTCCGCGTGAGGTTGACTACCTTACCGGGACATATACCTAGCACCCCAGAGCCCTAGGTCACGAAAGCTGAAATGGGCACAGCAGGCCTTGGCCCAGTAATAAGCTGTTGCGCCGAGGAATTTAGTTTAGTTTAAATTTATTAAATAGATGTATATGATGTAATGCTTTTATATAATTAATAATATGAGTACATAATACATATTTTACATGATTTCCTAAACTTAAATATATTACCTTGTTTAGAATGATACTTGTTTACAATATCAAACCCTTTTAAACTTATATTTTATTTACTTATTAAGCAGTTTTCCAGTTTTTAAATAATTCAAGTGAAAATAAAAGCTGGTATAATAAACTTGTTTTGCTGGTAGAGCTAGTAGAAATTTTGGCTTGCTAAGCAACTAAACTTCACTATTTCCTCTGCTGTTACGTTGGGACTGTTGTTATAAAAGACCAATAATTTTTTTATGAGTAACTTGTCAGCTTGTGACCTTTCAATTTTTTTTATTAACAACCTGGTTGTATCTGCTTTTAATAGAATTTTAAATTGTACTTTTAAAATCTATGAAATGAATACCTGTCCATTAACCTTTGCACTGTATAATCAACTGAAGAACACAAGCACCTCCCCAGGGGGCTGGGGAGCCCAGTCGGTTAGGCACTCGCCTAGCATGCGAAAGGTCCCAGGTTCGGGTAAGGGCATCGCCAAAATAACTGCCGACCTATAAACGGCCCGTGCAGCCAAAAATGTCCGACGAATAATACCCCGTGTAGAGGGAGTGCACGTTAAAATATGCTCCAAAGTCCCAACGCTGTGTACGATGTCGCCCTTAACAGTTGCGTTGGGTGCCTACCCAGGTGTCGGCTCGTCACTTGACTGTGGTTCTAAACTACGACGCCCGTCGCCAATAGCCCTCGTGTAGCTCTAGGGGACGATAATTCAAACTAAACCAAGCACCTCCCCAATTTTCATGGTTTGCCCTGTGTTTCTGTGCATTCGTGTATTTGCCTTTAGATCAGCAACATATGATATAAATTTGTTGATCAGTTCATTTCACTATATATATTTCTTCTGTATTTCAGCAATACACCCTTCTTGCTCGGTGTGCAGACAGAACTGAAGTGAACACACCCACTGCGGAAGAAGGTAGGCTATTTATTTGTTTAGAAAATATTTTTAATTTTTTTTTTTTTAAATTTGTGTTTATCTTATATATATTTGTTTTTGTTTTAAACAACAAAACTTTGTTTTGGACTTTGGAAATAAAGTATTGACTTCAAATTTCGTACACATGTTCCTATGACTTATGACTTTCTTGTTGGGGGGGCAAGTTCGCCAAGCACTGCGACCTCAGGTCTATTGTACTCAACCCCAGAAATGACACGGGCACAAGAGACACACAAAGAAAGAGACGACACAAACACCTAGACAAATAACAACATTTATTGACAAACACAAACATCCATGCCTTACCGGGATTCGAACCCGAACCCAGAAGCTCCAAAGGCTAGCTCCCTAACCGTTGCGCCGCCGGGTCGGCCGCGACCGGTCCCAGTTGGAAAATCACAGATTCGGATAATCAGATATTTTAATTGATTTGTCGGCACACATGCTCCTATAGTCTTATAAGTCTTATTAAGCTATAAGTCTTATAAGTCTATAAATAAGACTTATAAGTCTATAAGTCTTATTATAACTTTGGACAGATGTCCAAAGTTATAATAAGACTTTCCAGAAAAATGTGCACGCACAAAGATTTAGCTGCCATGGAACGTTTTTGGTTTTAAAGGTATGCTGAAAAACAAAAAGATGTACAAACTTAAAATGTGGTACGAGAGGTTCCACATTTTTGCACGGAGGCACATTTTTGCTGTTCGAACGGCTGCTCCAATCAAAACGAAGTTCAGTCGTGACGTCATGGCCGAGCCTCCTCCTTGTACCTCCTCCTCCTCCAATACCGCGCTTTTAAGTTTGTGATGTCACGCATGACGTAGCCGTTCTCTTGTGACGTTTTTGCTGTCCCAAAAGTTGTTTGACGAGCGACGTTCGTACCGTCTGATAAGGGCTTAAAACAAAACCTATAATTGCAACGCATTTTTCTTACCTTTTAAGGGAATTACTACCTTTTTGTGTGAATTCAGTTATCGTGCTGCAGCCTACAACTGAGCAAAAAGTAATTATTTGTTTTTTTTTTAAATTTACCTTCTTTAAGGAATAAAAGGATGCGTTTCAGCATGAATTAACATGAAGTGGGCGGTTTGTTTGGGCTTACTAGTGGTGGCGGTTACCACACGCACGCAACCTCAATCAATCATCCACTCGCTAGAGGGCGCAGATTTACCTCTGCGTTCCTACCAGTATTCTGAATAACATCGCAAATAGTGGTATATAAGCCGAGGTAACTCATCTCCACCTTGAGGATCCTTTTCGTAGACTGTGGGTTACTGAGGCCGCTACACTAGTACCCGTTGGACATCATAAGGTATTTGAATAAATCATGCTTGTGCAAATGCCAAAGAACTTTTTAGGTTTTAATGTTATTGAAACTACCTTATAAGGTATAAAATTACATTGAAATGTATTGATTTATTGAGTGGTCATTGAAAATCTTGTAGTGTTACTCACCCCTAATTTTTGTCTATCTTAAAAAAATATTATCATAGCTATAGCTTTATTATCTATTATAGCTTTGTTTAGGACTTGTTATGTTGGAAGGGTCATAGGAATATTAAATTAACACACAAGCCAAAAAAAATTAGTTGTTTTTTACGATGAAATAAATTCGGATCTTATTGTTATTTAGGTATTTATTTTTACATACAGAACAGGTCCACTTACAAGCAGAAAACTAACAGGACAGATGACAAATACGAATAACTGAAAGAAAAAAAAGAGCTAAAATATTAAAGGCTAATTCCATGTAAATGTAGTGTGAGTCACGATTTAAGAGGAGATTAAAAGCTTTTTAAATTTAAAAAATAAACCAAATTAAATAAAATACATTACATTACTTAGTTATAATAAGTGTAGATCAACTATTCCACAATTTTTTTTCATTTAGTGTTAAAAGTTGTAGTGATAATCACTTTTTACAAACGTGACTTACACTACAGACAGGATAATTTTGCATGGAATTACGCTGAAATGCAAATAGCCAGTCATGTCATTAATGAAACATGTCAAAAAATATATGTATATCAATATAAAAAATGTCATTTAAAACAAAAACTTGTCATGTCATTTAAGGAAGGGGTAATTATTTTAGCTGAAACATAATTTGAATTATATAAATTTCATGTAAGAGTAATGATAAATAAATAAAATGAGTATCTAAATAGTTATATATATATGTGATATATCGTATAAATCTCTATAAAGTTATAATATTAACCACACAAATCTCTATAATATTCTAATATTCAGTTCTTTCTTAATAACTCTCAGTTAATGTCTTGCCGATCCATCGAACCGTTCCCACGTTTCAATAGGCGTCAATACATTCTTTCCCACAGAAATTGCAGACGCAGCAGACTTTGTTTTGACTTCTGATCCACTCTTCTCACAACCATTAAAAATAGTCACTTTTTAATTAGACTTTGAGATGTGAGGTTCTGTGTGCTCTTTTTGGCGGGCCGAGCTACGGCTCCGGACTCCGTCCCGTTGAATACTTTAAATGATTTCTTTATAATAAAAGATCTTGGGACGTCCGAATTACCTTCATTTCTGTAGTTAACTAAATAACAAGTATGCTCTACTGTGAAGTAGATGTTATTGTTGTTGTTGTCGTGTCCATGTTGTGTGCAAAAACTAGATGGATCCGAAGCTGTCGTAGACAGCTTTCGCTATTTCCTCTGCATCTTCGGAGAGAATTAAAATTTCTGGGTCTTCAAAGCCAATCCTGAAGAGCCTGGCTTGAATTGCTGGGCAGCCAAATATATGCTGCGGGGACAGTTGGACACCAGGACAGTTTGGGCAGTGTGTGGAGAAGCTTCTTTGTCCTTCCGTTGAGATTTTCATTCCTTTTAAATGTTTTGTTCGTAGTCTGGCTATTATTGAAGATATTGTACGGTTACAATTTAGAGCAGGGATGGAATATTTAAAATTATTTTTGATAAGTCTACGGCTGGCAACTGCATTGGCGTCAACGAGAGTTATGAGGTTAGATGATTGGGGGCAAGCTCTTGATTCTTTGGCAAGCTCATCGGCTTTTTCATTTCCAAGGAAAAAGCCGATGAGCTTGCCAAAGAATCAAGAGCTTGCCCCATTTGTTGTTCTACTCCCCCATGTTATTCTACTTCATATATATATTTTTTAATGTTTTTAGGTGAGACTTGTATGGGTCTGGTCGACACGGACAGAGTGCATTGGGCTGAGGAAAATGGATATGATGCCACGTTGACCCACTTAAATCCCTTATCCTGTTCCACAAAACACAACCTGCTCATTGGGAGGTCACCCAAATGGAAATGTAAAGAAAATAAATGAATAAAATAGTATATTTTTACATTTAAATAGTTTTTTTTTCAAGTCAGTTTTTTTAACCCTTTCAGTCCCAATGACAATTTGCCATCATCATTTTAGAACTTTTTTTCTAATCGTCTATAGCCATTTATGATATAAAAAAAAGCACATCATTCAATTCTTCAAACTTTTTTCTATTAGAAAATATTTTTTATTAATCTCAATAGATGTCAGCCCTATTATTTTTTTAAAATTATGATCAGAAACATGATCCAAATGGCATCACTGGGACTGAAAGGATTCAAATTCGATTTTTTTTCTGAGATTTTCAATGTCTTATAATTTTGATGCGCTGAATTTTTTGACGTATCACACTTGCCTGTAGCATTTGTAGTTCGGGATATGAAAGTGGATGACATACGAATGGACTGAACAATTATAACACCTTCCACTTTTTACGTTATAAATGTAGTGTGGAAGCTAAAAAGTAAGAATTATGTAAAACTGTTTTCTGTAACTGTTTTTTTTTCAAGTCAGTTTTTTAATAAATAAAGTACTTCAAATTCGATTTTTTTTCTGAGATTTTCAATGTCTTATCATTTCGATGCGCTGAATTTTTTGACGTATCACACTTGCCTGTAGCATTTGTAGTTCGGGATATGAAAGTGGATGACATACAAATAGACTGAACAATTATAACACCTTCCACTTTTTACGTTATAAATGTAGTGTGGAAGCTAAATTGTAAGAATTAAGTAAAACTGTAAAATGAAGTTGTGAAGTAAATTCTACAGGTTAAAAAACATCTGGAGTGAATAGGTTGTACTTTTAGGTGGTATGTAGTTATATTTCGGTTTATTTTCAAAGTACTAACAGTAATAAAGATTTGTATGTTTCTATAACAATCATGGGAACAAACATAAATAGCTAACTTATTTTAATGAAATTATTTTATTGAAGAAAAAAAATGTTCTTCCTAGTTTAAATTTATCATTAAATCTTACCTTAAGGTACTTAAAATATATTTTATTTATCAGTTCTAAAACAAAGGCTACATTCAAATGTATTCGGATAGTGTATTACTTCATTTTAAATATCCAATTTCAAGGTTGCCACCAATAACTAATATGCAAATATTTTCAATAATTTCAACTTTTTAGAGAAAAAAATCCAAAAGCAATTATTTTTCACTATTTATTCATATTTTTTTAAATACATATTTTGAATTTATTTGATCTATTTTTGTTAAATTTTGTCTTTAAATAAATGAAATTTGCCTAACATTAGAAAAAAAACTAAGAACCACATTGTTCTGCAATTTTTTTTAAATGATAATAATTATTCGGCAAAAAAAGTTGTGGATATTATTAAATTACTCTGAGCGTGTCCATTGCGTTTTGTTTTTATCTTTAACAAATTCATTCATTATAGCTTATTTTCATTAAATTTATTATAACAAAAAGATTTCTATTTCGAAAGTGAACGGAACAGATTCGATTGTCCCAAGTGTTGATGGAGAATTTAGGAACAGGAAGCCACCCTGTTCTAGGAAATTGTCTATTTTTTCAGTTTCCGAAGTTCGAGTCTTACTGAGAATCGGAAAAACTTTGTGGCAAATTCAACTTTTTTCTATAGGGTCAAGTCAGATATTTAACCCTTTCAGTCCCAACTTTTTATTTTTTTATTGTAAAAAACTAAAATGTTGAAAATTACACATTATACATCCAGAATTGAAATGATGAAAAGCAGGGGAAAAAAATCTTATTTTTTTAAACTTAAATTTAAGGGGGGAAATTTGAAATCGTAACTTTTGAATAGATTATATAACAATAATTTTTGTTACTTTATTTGTTAAAAAATAAATGAGCGCTTCTGGTTTTGCCAATGCTTATTACAATATTGTGTTGCATTGGAAGGCGCCATCTGTCGGTGATTATTGTAACTATTTCTTTTTTAATGTAATATAATCGATTCTGGCTGCCTATTTTAGCCTCCTTTAGGAGCTTTAACACAGCCAATTACGCCTCGTAATTTAGAACCCTGGTAAGAGACGGGGTGGTTTTTTTATATGATTCCATTCTTTTTCCCCCTTCTTGATTAGTAACTGTCTCGAAGTTTGTTTGCATTCGGATTATTCATTCAAGCTACAGACCTCTCCGAATAGGGAGCGTTATTTTATAACCACGCTGTATTTAAAAACGCAAGCATGAAGAATTTAGGGCAAATTTATTTAATAAAATTGTTTATTTTTACCGTGTTTTTCATATTTTCATTTAACTACCACAAACATTATTTAATTCTTTAAAAGACACGATTCTCCCTTCTAACGATGCAAAAAAAAAATCCTACTCTACGCCTGCCCAGCCTGGGCTACAGCCAGGAAAACTCACAGGAAAAAACTTCAAATTTTCCAAAACAAATCACTTAGGAGGATGGTAGGAGCCCCCTGGTTCATCAGAAACGATGATCTCCACAAAGACCTGGAAATAGAGCAAATTGACACCACCATATTAACACTTGCCCACAATTATTTCATGGCAATTGAAGAGTCAAATTTTGAACACATCAGAAACCTAGCCAACTACGACCCAACACTGACTCAACCAACAAAAAGACCAAGAACTATTCATCACGACTCCAGCTGGTAACTGACCTCCTGTAAATATTCATGTCCTTCGTTCCTGTCCATCGTCAGTTTTTGTTCCTGTCCAGTACCGTCCACTGTCCTGTCCTGAAAAATTGAAAAATCCAAAAAATATGATAAAATTGAAAAATCCAAAAAAATTCATAAAACTCGAAAATCCCCCCCCCCCCCCCCACCCCCCCCCAAAAAAAAAAAGATTATTGTGTGCTGTCCCAGCCTTCAAGCTGCTGTTATCCTTGTACATATTCACCTCCCCTGCATTACCATGCAACATTAAAGACCATGCTGATTCATGTTGATTGAGAAAAGAGACCCTCCGTCCCCACTGGGCTATCCTCGATGAAAGCTTAGAGGCCTTAGGGTCAAAGCTGATTCCCGATCCCGATACAAGATACCAGATACGATGCAAAAAGAAAATAGAACGTTATAGAAAAATGTATAGAGAATTTAATTAAATTTATTTGAAATAAGTGCTAGTTTAACTTAGTGAGAGAAAAAAATCACAATTTCGGATGATACCAAATGGAATCATTAGGAGTGAAAAGGTTAAGAGTTTTGGCTAGGTGATTGATTATTGATTAGCGTCATATGTTCAGCCTCATTTGGGCTATGGATGAAAACTTTAGCTCCATCTCGAGAGTAAGATTGTAGAACAGTCAGGCAAAATTGCCAATTAAACGGTCAAACTGAGAACAAGTGTGATACTTCTGTACCCATTTACCTATAAGGTTAAAAGTAGTCTGACAAAATGCTAGTAGGGCGATTCCACACTTTTATTTACCCCTAGTGCAGTGCCATCTGTTTATTCAAGGTCATTTCATAGGTTGGTTGGTTGGTTGGTAGACATATATATTCAGGTTTGTGTGCTTGGTCAGCGACCCGCTTATAAACCTTCGTCAAGTAAGACAGACACACCAGACAACACACACACACACATAAGTGGATCCATCTAATTTTTAGAGACAGAGGCCAACTAGAGGATCCCCAGAATTGGCTTGTCACCCCCAGAGGTATTAATTTGGTATGAGAACTTGGAGGACTTTCGGACCCAACAGATTTAACGAGCACGTACTCCGCATATACTCGGTAGGTCTTCAGTGGTACCGGGACTCGATCGCAGGACCTTCCGATCCCGAGATTTCATAGGTATATATCCCTAATAAATAAGATATTTTTACGTATATATATATTAAATATTATATTTAAAAATATTAAACAAATACCTTTGAAATTTGTATATTTGGTTAGGTTCGTTAAGTTTGAATTATCATCCGCACTAGAGCTACACGATAGGGCTATAGGCGACCGGGCGTTATAATTTAGAACCACAGTCAAGTGACTAACCTACACTTGAGTAGACACCCAACGCCACTTTTAAAGGGAGACAGCGTGCGCAGCTTAGAGACTTTGGAGCATATTTAACGTGCACTCCTTCTACACGATGTATTTTTTTTCGTCGGACTTTTTAGCTGCACAGACCAAAGAGTTCTATAGTAGGGGTAGAGACTGAACCTGGCAACAGCACCATGGACCAACACGGAGACAATATAGGGTGGCATGTGGGGCCCGATGGCCGAGTGGTTTGGATCGCAGGCCATAACGCTAGCGGTCGCGCGCTGTAACAGGTGCGGGTTCGATTCCCCCCTTTGCCCTGGATGTACTTCCTTTCTCAGTATCAAAATTATAAATGAACTAGCACTTTTGCCACTCTATTCGGGCTCCGTAGTGAGCCATGGCTGCCGATGGCAGTTCAGTACGAGTCGTTCCTCTACCCTACTATAGAACTCTTTGGCACAGACCGTTTATAGGGCGGCAAGTACTTTGGCGGATACCCGGACACGAACTTGGGACCTTTCACAAGCCCTTACTGACTGCCCTCCCCCCACAAGGTTGTGTGGGATGCAAACTCAGGTGTTGGCCCCGTCAGTTAACCACTGCTCAAAATTTCGAAGCCCCTCGTTAATAACCAAACGTAGCTGGTTGGTTGGTAGACATATATATTCAGGTTTGTGTGCTTGGTCAGAGACCCGCTTATAAACCTTCGTCAAGTAAGACAGACACAACACATACACACATAAGTGGATCCATCTAATTTTTAGAGACAGAGGCCAACTAGAGGATCCCCAGAATTGGCTTGTCACCCCCCAGAGGTATTGATTTGGTATGGGAACTTAGAGGACTTTCGGACCCAACAGATTTAACGAGCACGTACTCCGCATATACTCGGTAGGTCTTCAGTGGTACCGGGACTCGATCGCAGGACCTTCCGAGACCGAGACGCTGACCACTAGGCTCACTACGGCCCCCAAAAGTAGCTTATGTGTGACGTTTATAATTCATTAACTAAAACTATCTTTTTCTTTAGTTTCGCGAACGGTTAACCGAATATAACCGCCTTTCGCTTTTTCCCGATCCCCAATTATTTCGTATAATAGTAGATCCAACAACAATTATTTGATGGGTCCCGAAACCAATTCGGCTTTTCTATTTCCAATCCGCAGAAACCGCTTTACTATACAGATAAATACTTGGCTTTTTTCCACAACAGTAAAGAATATATTTTTATTGTGTTAGCGTAATTCCATGTTTTTCCGAGGTAAGAAATAATACCGTGTTCCTTTTTTTTCACCCGTTTTTAAACATTTAAATTAATATTATCAATAGTATGTAATAGTATGAATTTTATATTATCAATAGTAATAATAGTGAATTGTATATCATCACTAGTAATAATAGTATAAATTCTATATATTCACTAGTAATAATAATAGTATGAATTCTACACTCTTAAAACAAGAGTGAAATTCACTCCTATAGGAGAAGTGCATTTTCGGCACCGGAAAGGAGTGGAAATTAACTCAGACTGAGTTAAAACCGCTCGTTTTAAGAGTGTAGGACGCAGATTGTTTTCTTTTATTTCTTTTACCAACTCCGAAAAAGAGTGAAATTCACTCCTATAGGAGAAGTGCATTTTCGGCACCGGAAAGGAGTGGAAATTAACTCAGACTGAGTTAAAACCGCTCGTTTTAAGAGTGTAGGACGCAGATTGTTTTCTTTTATTTCTTTTACCAACTCCGAAAAAGAGTGAAATTCACTCCTATAGGAGAAGTGCATTTTCGGCACCGGAAAGGAGTGGAAATTAACTCAGACTGAGTTAAAACCGCTCGTTTTAAGAGTGTAGGACGCAGATTGTTTTCTTTTATTTCTTTTACCAACTCCGAAAAAGAGTGAAATTCACTCCTATAGGAGAAGTGCATTTTCGGCACCGGAAAGGAGTGGAAATTAACTCAGACTGAGTTAAAACCGCTCGTTTTAAGAGTGTAGGACGCAGATTGTTTTGTTTTATTTCTTTTACCAACTCCGAAAAAGAGTGAAATTCACTCCTATAGGAGAAGTGCATTTTCGGCACCGGAAAGGAGTGGAAATTAACTCAGACTGAGTTAAAACCGCTCGTTTAAGAGTGTAGGACGCAGATTGTTTTCTTTTATTTCTTTTACCAACTCCGAAAAAGAGTGAAATTCACTCCTATAGGAGAAGTGCATTTTCGGCACCGGAAAGGAGTGGAAATTAACTCAGACTGAGTTAAAACCGCTCGTTTTAAGAGTGTAGGACGCAGATTGTTTTCTTTTATTTCTTTTACCAACTCCGAAAAAGAGTGAAATTCACTCCTATAGGAGAAGTGCATTTTCGGCACGAAAAGGAGTGGAAATGAACTCAGACTGAGTTAAAACCGCTCGTTTGTTTTAAGAGTGTATATAGTCACTAGTAATAACAGTATGAATTGTGCATAATCACTAGTAATACCATTACGAATTTATATATTTAATAGTGTAATATAAAATATTTTTTTATTGAAAACGAGTGAGCCCTTTAGTTGACCCTTAGTATGACACAAAAAAAAGTTCTGTAATGTGGTTATTAACTAAATTAATACACTACCAACGTTACTGTGGGATTTAAGCTGTTGTACTTTTTTGTTGTTGTTGAAATCGGATATTCGCATTTTATTTGCAAGATTCTCCGATAAAATCTTTTAATATGTTATATTTTTAATAAATATTAAACAAATGCTTTTTAAATATATATTTTTAGTATGCGATGTCGCAACGAGAACATATTCATTGTTTTAGGCTTTATAGAAACTATTATACAAAAGGATGAAGTTATTTAGCTAGGAACTTTAAAAGCCCTCTGACTCAGGGGGGGCTGGGGAGCCCAGTCGGTAAAGGCATTCACCTTGCTTGCGGAAGGTCCCAGGTTTGGGTCCGGACATCGCCCTGCCGACCTATAAACGGCCCGTGCAGCCAAAAATGTCCGACGAATAATACCCCGTGTGGCGGTAGTGCACGTTAAATATCCTTCAAAGTCCTAACGCTGCGTACGATGCCGCCCTTAACGGTTGCGTTGGGTGCCTATTCAGGTGTCGGCTCATCACTTGACTGTGGTTCTAAAATACGACGCCCCTCGCGAATAGCCCTCGTGTAGCTCTAGTGCGGCGATAATTCAAAACTAAACTAAACTCTGATTAAGATTTTTGGTACTTAAATTTTTGTGTGTCAAATAATCAATTGGAAAGTGTTAATATGTACCTTTAGAGATCTAAATTTCTTTGAACACTTATCCTACCTTTTTTTTTTAAAATATTAGAATTTTCCTTTAGTAGTTGCACATGATCATGGTTAAAATGTAGGCAATCGTTTACAAAATTTGTTATTATTGGGTTGATCAATTTTGAAAATCATTAGCGAAAACGAAATAAAATGACGCAATTTTATTTTAATTATAAATAATAAATTTTAACAACTTGTCCTCATGCATTTGTATTTTTTTAACTGCCAAAGGTCATAAACACACTGATCAAACTGCTGTAAAACATATCTAAACAATTAGGTTTGTAACAGAATCTGTCACTTTAGACCACTTCGTCACAACTTGTGAGATTGTTGTGAGTAGCAATGGCTATTTAATTCCAATAAAAATTTAATTCTTATAAGAGAATTTTAAATTACATTTTCAAGTTCGTTTTCTAATAATTGGAGAACTTGGAATTCGATTTTTTTTCCCGAGATTTTTAAATTTCAATGGGTGATTTTTGACGCATCACACTTTTGGCTGTAGCATTGTAGTTTGAGTTATAAAAGTGGGTGAAGGAAACTTACAAACAGACGGACGGACACAGCCTTTATAAAAGTTTCTACTTTTCACGTTATAAACATATAGTGTAAAAGCTGAAAGGAAAGAGAAACAGACGATAACTGTTTTATAAAAAATAACTTTTCCATATAAACTCCCGATTGTAGTTCCGCTCCCGTCTATATTTGGGATTTATAAGGACTTTCCCGAGAGCACTACCGGAAAAAACATCCGGATTTGGTTCTATTTTTAGACCATTTTTACGAGGAAAATCTCTAACGACGAAGGTGGTCGTTGAGTTTTAGGTCTGAAAACATGAATGAAATAAACTAATGTTGAGTTTTTGTGTGCATTGCTATAAGTTTTATGTTTTTCTTTTAAAACGCTATGCTTAGATCCGAATTTTCAATTGTTAAGCTAACATACCTGGGAGTTCTATATAAAAGATTTATGAAGGCATACATAAATCAAATCATAAATGAGAATGGAATTCATTTTTATATTTTAGTTTATTCATCTGTAATCCCAAATTATGTGACAAAAGTATAAACGGTATATGCCACCAGTTTTAGAGGGACTGTCAGTCCCATAGAGGCTATAGAGCTAATGCATTAGTTTTGAAATCAAAACTTTTGCAAAAGAATTGCTTTGCCATGTTATCCGATTTTCACTAGGTATAGGAATTGTCATAACATCAATTTAAAACAAAATTAAAAAGATAGTAACATCCTGTTATTTAATTATTAATTGATAATATTTTAAAATGGTGTCGCCATCTGCTGTATATTTTTGGTATTTTAAAACTTCAAAAATATATCATTAAATAACTAGATAACATTTTCGTTTCAACTTTGTTTCATTTCGATGTTATGTTGATTCACATACTTGGGGAAAAAGGGCTAACATGGCAAAGCAATATTTCTGCGGAAGTTGTGATTCCAAAACTAATGCATTAGCTCTATGGGACTGACAATCCCTCTTTACTAGGTAAATTTTAAAAATAGATTACATAGATTTTCAAAACTAAATGTAAAAAAAAACATAACACTTGGATATCATTTTTTAGAGGAAAAACTTTTGTATCTACTTCATTCTTATTTATATGCTTTATCTGTTTACTCGAAAAAGGACAAAAAGAGATATATGAATAAAATGTATCATTACGTTGAAAAGCTCATAACGCATTTTATTTTCGGAATCTACAACACAAGTAAATGATCCGTGAAAAACTTTTCATACTTGTGACTCTAAAATTCCGAACATATTTTATTTTTAGCACGAAGAAAGGAGAAACTTCACTGAGAGTAAACAACCCTTGGGGGTGCCAGGTAGGAATATTTTATGCATTTTCGCCTTTTTTCCAACAATATACCCTAGTAGCATTGTCTCTCGAAATTTGCTCGATCGATCATCGATCGTTCATCGGATTCAGCGAAAACTCACCGGTGATCGCATCCGTAATCCGAAAGTGCACGAGGCGACATCGGAAATAGGTGAACGAAATTCTATCGATAAAAGTCATCGATTCGATATCCGTCAAAAGTGAAAATTCAATCAATGTACGTTTCATCGGAAAATTATGACGAATCGATTCGCAACGATAAGAAACCGAAACATTTTTAATTGCGTGCGAAGATAAATATTTTTACTGTGTGATAACTTATTTCTTTTATTTACTTGGAAATTAATTTTTAACTTTTTGGCCATGATTAATTTTTGATAAACTTAACTTAAAGAAAATAGATTTTTGAATAAATATAATGAACCAAACAACTTTTCAATACGTAAGTTACCAAGAGTTATTTTTAAATTTAAGATATTTCTATTAGTATTGTTAACTTAAATTAACATTTAAAAGGAGTTTGCAACTTGCAAAAGAAAAATCAAAATTAAAATGTCTTAATCAATAACATAAAACTTCTTTAACGATCAACCTTCTGACCTCTTTATTTAAACTCAAATAACGTGCAAGCGTCCATAGCCGTGAGGTCTAACGCACAGTTCCAGTTGCAAGTCAAGGAGCGCGGAGCCCGAGATTGGGGGTTCTGTCCCCTGGATTCCAAATGTTACCTGACTAACAGAAAAAAAACAGTGGCGCCATCTCGTTTAAAACTTTTGTACTAACATGTCGTAAACTGTTCGGAATTTTATCGCAAAGTGTTCGAAATTCCATCGGCCGATGAAATTTCGATGACTACTCATCGGATTCTTATCGATTTCTTCTTGACACTTGATCGGAATCTCATCGGAAAAACTCATCCTAGGCTGCTCGATCGAGCGGACATAACCGAGCAGTTATCGAGCAATCGGGCAATTTTCAGCGAAAATCCGATATTCGAATTCTCATCGGCTCACCGGTGAACGATGAAAATTCGATTATCGGTCGATGAAAAATTGCTACTAGGGTAATCTCCCAATTCGAAGAGATAAATAACAATTCTACCGCTGTTTAGTTATAACAAGCCATCAAAACAATCTTGATCAAATTTGGCTATCAATGGAAATTTTGAAATAATTTTAAATGGCTAACAAAAGTTTGGGTTCAAAAAGAAACTAATTATTTAAAAGCATGTCTTTATTTTTGTCGCATAAAGTTTATTGTAGGTTAGATATAGAAGATTTTATTAGAACAAATATATTCTAATTTAGTAAAATACAAAAATTCTGTAATTACAGACTATTTTGACGTCATATAAACGTTAAATACGTTTTCGAAATTTGAATGAATAAATAAAGCTATTTCAACTTCTTGAAACCTTCATTCACACAACGAAACAAGTACAGGGGAAAAACCGCTTCATTTCGTAGAAAACTTTCCTCATCAGGCAGCTTTGGCGATGCTAGCGAGTAATCGCCTAAACTGGTGTAAGGAAACCAGTTTCTCACTTTCTTGTGCATCTTCTCTCACTGCAACCCTGAAATTCAGTTCCGCGTTTCATTCAAAAGACTGTGTTCATCATCATATTAAGCTTTAAAAATAAAGTACGATTGATTGAAAATCACGAATTTTTCTAAAACGATTAAGAGAAATTTTAAGATTCGCAGATTAATTGAAAAGTCCTAAACAACGACTTTTCTACCTACCGAGATTGGCGCGATGCACGATTCCGACGCTTGGACCAAGCGAAGAAGAAAGAGAGAAACCGGTTTCCTGCCGCCAATGTCCGCCAAGCAGACACAATTACGGGACGACTCCTAATAAATCAGCGGTTCTTCCCCTGTACTCTTCAAGTATAGACTAACCAGATTTTTTTTCATTGATTAACCTTTCGACTATGAAATCAAGATTCATGGAGACGTTATTTATTGAAATTGAAGACATTATTTATGTGTACGTTAACAGCACAAAAAAAATCGATTTTTAGACTTTTTTTTTTTAAGAGTATTAAAATGGACTTATCTACTATTTTTGTCCCTCTACAGTTGGAGACTTTTCAAAGTGCGACTTGTGAATTGTATCTGCTTAATGATTCGTGCTGAATGCGAAAAACATCAAGTTTGTGTATGGAAAAAAGATCACAATTTATCATTTCTTTAAAACTCGTGCTTCACAAATTGCACTTTGACTGGCAACAATGGAAAATTCTAAGCCTCATTGTGTTCTTGAAAGATTTATACGTGTGAGCTTGGAGGCACATAAAATAAAAGTCTTGTTTTATGGAGAAATTTTTTTTTTATAGAGTGAATAATTTTTAAAAATAAGACAATGCGAGTTTGATGGCTTAAATATAAAAAACAAAACCTTCAACTCGTTGCAGATAAAAAGTTATTAACTGCTATTATGCTGTTGGTAAAAGAAAATGAAAAAAAAAAGAATATACTGGGTGGTTATAAAATAACGCTCGCTATTCGGAGAAGTCTGTAGCTTGAATGAATAATCCGAATGCAACAAACTTCGAGACACTTACTAATCAAGAAGGGGGGAAAATAATGGAATCATAAAAAAAGAAACTCGTCTCTTGACCAGGGTTCTAAATTACGAGGCGTAATTGGCTGTGTTGGCCGTAATCGGCCATAATTGGCCGATACGGCATTGATTTTAGATACTACCTGTTGGACCATTTTACTTATTTGGTTAAATGTATCGTATCTAATATGACCAGATTTTCAAAACCAAAAAACAGGACACTCCATCGCTACCCCGTGAATTTTTCAAGTATTTTTTTGTAAGTACATGATAGTCACTTCACACAATCACACACTTAATATAAGAAAGATAAGCATAAACAAATAAAACAAATTACTAATAGATGTCATTATATTAATTAATCAAACACACAATTAAAGAACTTGCTAGTTTTTAAGGCATCATTATATTTTTGAGAAAGGTATGCATGATATTTTGTAAACATTAGAATTTCCTTAAAGAAACTTACTAACAATTATTATACTTTATTTTCATTCGTATTTACAACTAATTTTCTTCCACAAACTTTTATCAGATTTCAAAAAGTCTAAAAATTCCCTACACGACAATGAAACGTTCATCTTTGTAAGAAGAAGGGCCTTTAAAGTGTATGGACAATAGAGTTTTTTCTGAAGTTCACAATTTGTTCACTAGGGAGCAGGTGCGTTCAACAGCATTCATAAAAAAAAATGTAAAATCTACTTTATTTACTATTTCCTCGTTTTCTGGGACAATGCGGGACTTTTACAAAAAAGCGGGACGTTTTGGCGGGACAGTAAGACAAAAAGCGGGACGTCTGGTCACATTAATCATATCGTCGGTCAAATGACAAAACCACGAATGTGCAGATTCTAGGGATTTGCGGTTTTTGAAAAAAAACCTCTTCTCGGTTCAATCGGTTCTTTGTTTTCCTCCGGTATTAACCGGGACCAGTTAAAAGTAACTAAAAACCGGTCCTTTGAAAAACCGGTTCTAGTTGCTTGGTTGGTGAACGATTAAGGCTGTCTATCTAGGTTAGGTTTGAAATATCGTTGCATTAGAGCTACAAGAGGGCTATTGGCGACGGGCGTCATTATTTAGAACGACAATCATGTGACGAGTCGACATCTGAGTGCAGATGTCACCCAACGCAGCTTTTAATGGCGACATCGTACGCAACGTTATGATATATTTTATAACGCCATTATCCATTGATTTATTTAACTGCATTAAATTTTTCCTTCAGTTCAGGTGTGTCGGCTCGTCACTTGACTGTGGTTTTCAAGTAAGACGCCCGTCGACAACTGAACTTTCGTCGTGTAGCTCTGGTGCGACGATTATGCAAACTAACAATAACCTTCAGTTTAGCCGGTTAAAATGTTTATTTAAACCGGTTCTTCAGTTTTAACCGGTTCAGCTAAAGAAATGTTTTTGCCCATTTAACCGAGGCCAAAAACCGGTGTAACTGTTTCCGGTTTCCCATCCCTTTGCACATTTCTAGTTTTGCACATTCGTGGTTTTGTCATTTTACCGACGATATATAGTAGTGTTCTGCTAGAGATCTTTTAGGTTTTTTGGTACATATTCGTACATCGCTACCACAAAGTATTATTTAGATGTCTTTGTAGTGAAATTTAAAAAAAAATGTTTTGTGTGAAAAAATATTAAAATTTTAGTAGGCAGACCAAAATAAAACTATTTAAGTTTTTTAATATAAGTCAAACTTGTATATGCAAATTCTATGTAACTTAAGTGTAAGTTTAATCGATGAGCTTTTCAAATACATTGCAAACAATTAGCAAAAAAATTATTTAATTTTGAAAGAATATTGTATCCAAATAAATGTTTTTTAAGTGTTAATTAGCTTTTGATTGATTTAGGAGGTTTAAAAACATTTCAGTAAGTTTTCGAGCAAACTTATCAGCTAATTGTATAAAATACTTTTAAAAAAAACCTTTATAATGTACTTATTTTTTAAGTAAATTTACCTTTTATTACCAATTTATAAAAAAATAATAAATTTACCAAATTAATAACCTAACTTTACAATTTATAACGAAAAGATCAAATAAGAAACATGTTTTTTTCATTCCCCTAACCCCCTCGTTCAAAACGTGATAGGAAATAGAATTACAATCATTTTATTATTTTTATGTTTTTGGCCTTTTTATTTGTTTTATGGCCCTTATAAATTTACTTTCCTCCTCTCCCTAGTCCCTTTTTTGGCGCAAGATGTAATCCGGAATGGGCCCCTGACCGTGTTATAGCCACTTCCGGAACTTATGCGGAGGTAAGGAATAAGTCGGATGTGCATGGCACGCATAAAAGTGAAGCCGCCTAGAAAAAGGAGACACATTAATCGGGTTTTTTTCCCCCAACAGGGCTGCTTTATTAGCAGCTATGTCTTTGCAGAATCGGCATATTCCCCAGAACTGAGAGTCATTTGCCAAATGAATGTGATAGTTCTCAGCAAACTGAACTCGCACAGTATTTTGAGGCACAGGATATTAGTAGAGCCGTGACAACTTGGCTAAATATCAACAGTCCAAAAGTAACTTTAGCACAGCCAAGTACGCCTCGTGATTTTGAACGGAGGTCAAATGACGAGAGAATGTCCCTTGAGCCGGCACAAACACAGAAAGTAAAATTTCGTAATTTCAGTAAAAAAAAGTGTCCTAAAGGGGTGGATGGGTGTTTGGGTCAAAAATGTCGATTTTCTGTTTTTCCTTTTTTTTATTATTCTGCTTAACTTTAGCTTTAATTTAAGACCAAGATTATCGATTTCTGTTTAGTGTTTTTCTTTTTATAAGCATATTTTTTGATAAACTATGTATATCAGCTCTTATCTAAACCTCGCTTTTCTTTTGAGTTTCCTGAAATATATATGCACTAACCAAGCATGCCTTCACTTGGGCGCCCTGTTTTACATCGATTTTCGATCCAGCAACATCTACATTCAATTCCTACCTCCCACGATAAGTAAGTGGTTCCTATATTATTGTCCCGCGAATAGAGAAGGGGTCACGTAGTTTTTGGAATTCAAGGCCACGTGACTTTTTCTTTAAACTTTTATTCCCATCTGAAATGGTTTGGATTCAATTTATTTTACAGGTTTAAAAAAAAAAGAATGCTTTGGAAAGAAGCTTGTGTAGTACATTCTTAAAACAAACGAGCGGTTTTAACTCAGTCTGAGTTAGTTTCCACTCCTTTCCGGTGCCGAAAATGCACTTCCCCTATAGGAGTGGATTTCACTCTTTTTGCGGAGTGGGTAAAAGAAATAAAAGAAAACAATCTACGTCCTACATTCTTAAAACGAGCGGTTTTAACTCAGTCTGAGTTAGTTTCCACTCCTTTCCGGTGCCGAAAATGCACTTCCCCTATAGGAGTGGATTTCACTCTTTTGTTTTAAGAGTGTACAGGGTGGTTGAATACAACGTTTTGTAAGCTGGCGTATCTATGAAAATGCGCTGATTTAGAAAAATGACTGATGTTTTATTTTTTCTTTAGCTTAGCTCTATTACTTTACTTATTATAACTAAAAACTATTGTATTGAGATCGCGATTTAAAATGTTCCTCAATTAATAATTTTTTAATTTTTAAAAATCTGATGATCATGCCGTAATGCATGAAAAATAGTAACTTTAACACAAAATGTTTATGTTATCGTCACTTTCCAAATACAATACTTTCCCCAAAACAAGTTATTAAATGAAATTTTGTATAGAGGAATTTGTATAACAATACATTCAAAGATGATGAATGTGTCCCTAGTTTAGCTACCTTATTAAATATTACAACAATTTAAAAAAAAAAACCTCGAATTCATTCAAACGCAGTTCTTTAAAACGAAAATCGCAAACATCGTTATAAAACAAAATAAAAAAAATTTTCAGTTTGGAATTCTTGTATGCATTCGTTACCACATTTAAAAAATCTCGTGCCATATAACCCGATTATATATGACCCGGTCTTGAGGGCTGGGGAGCCCAGTCGGTTAGGCATTCGCCTAGCATGCGAAAGGTCCCAGGTTCGGGTCCCGGCATCGCCAAAATAACTGCCGACCTATAAACGGCCCGTGCAGCCAAAAATGTCCGATGAATAATACCCCGTGTAGAGGGAGTGCACGTTAAATACCCTCCAAAGTCCCGACGCAGCGTACGATGTCGCCCTTAACGGTTGCGTTGGGTGCCTATTCAGGTGTAGGCTCGTCACTTAACTGTGGTTCTACAATACGACGCCCGTCGCCAATAGCCCTCGTGTAGCTCTAGTGCGACGATAATTCAAACTAAACCTATGACCCGGTCTTACCATACGACTCGATAACTAAAACTTTTCAACCACAAAGCATTTAAAACTGTTTATTACAACTTGTCTTTGGGCACAAAACCGCTCATAAATCGGAGCCAAATTTCAACCACGATTCAAAAGTACCTTTTTAACATTTTAAGTTCGGAAAAAAAACACCTTCTATAAAGCCGGTGTGAACTTATTGAAGAAGAAAAGTGAATGCGGCAAATTAGTTGCAAGAAGATGTTGCTGAAGATCCGGCGAATTAGTCGCAAAAGTCGGCTTTATTAGAGACTGACAGAAGTGTAAGGTCCATTTCACACGGTTCCGGTCATTGTTGCCTTACTTCCGGTGTCGGTCGTCATGATTGTTTTTGGCAGGTGTTTTTCCGAATTTTTTATTTAATAGGCTATCAAGCCTTCAATTTTGGCTATCAAGCCTTTGCAGACTCGGCATATTCCCCGGAACTGAGGGCCATTTTTTTGTGGCACCATCTAGGCGACTCTCGCTACCCATTTTGACGATCAGATGACAATGAATCTGGAACTCTCTGTGGATGTTAAATGCCGAGTTTTAATTTTGCCTGGAGAACCCAAGCCAAATGCATAGGATACTCAAGGGATGTTATACATGCCACATAATCATATGACATGCGTGTCCAAGTTTTTCCCATCCAGAAAATCTGACGACTCAGCCGAGTCCCGAACCGGCAAACTTGAGCTTACGAGGCGGACACGTAATACTTCTCAGCCGCTGGAGGGGGCTGATTCCGAAATGTGGTTTTTGAACACTGGTCTGTCTGTCTTTAACCATTCTACAGCTAGAGCCAAAAGAGCTTCGGACTTTTTGGTACACCAGTACCTGTCGGACGTCATAAGTTTTTTGAGTAAATTAGCGCATGTGCCTGTGGGTACCTTTTGATTTGGTAAACGTGTTTCCAGTACCTGTCGGATGTCATCAAGAAGTTTTAGAGAAAATCGCGTAAGCGCAAAAGATATCTGCCATGTTTTTTTAGTTTTGAAGCCATTGAAATTATCCGAATTTCCTTTATTGAGTGTTACTTTATTGAGTGCTAATTGGAAGTCGCGTAGTGTTACACTCTTAAAACAAACGAGCGGTTTTAACTCAGTCTGAGTTAATTTTCACTCCTTTCCGGTGCCGAAAATGCACTTCTCCTATAGGAGTGAATTTCACTCTTTTTCGGAGTGGGTAAAAGAAATAAAAGAAAACAATCTGCGTCCTACACTCTTAAAACGAGCGGTTTTAACTCAGTCTGAGTTAATTTTCACTCCTTTCCGGTGCCGAAAATGCACTTCTCCTATAGGAGTGAATTTCACTCTTTTTCGGAGTGGGTAAAAGAAATAAAAGAAAACAATCTGCGTCCTACACTCTTAAAACGAGCGGTTTTAACTCAGTCTGAGTTAATTTTCACTCCTTTCCGGTGCCGAAAATGCACTTCTCCTATAGGAGTGAATTTCACTCTTTTTCGGAGTGGGTAAAAGAAATAAAAGAAAACAATCTGCGTCCTACACTCTTAAAACAAACGAGCGGTTTTAACTCAGTCTGAGTTAATTTCCACTCCTTTCCGTGCCGAAAATGCACTTCTCCTATAGGAGTGAATTTCACTCTTTTTCGGAGTGGGTAAAAGAAATAAAAGAAAACAATCTGCGTCCTACACTCTTAAAACGAGCGGTTTTAACTCAGTCTGAGTTAATTTTCACTCCTTTCCGGTGCCGAAAATGCACTTCTCCTATAGGAGTGAATTTCACTCTTTTTCGGAGTGGGTAAAAGAAATAAAAGAAAACAATCTGCGTCCTACACTCTTAAAACAAACGAGCGGTTTTAACTCAGTCTGAGTTAATTTCCACTCCTTTCCGTGCCGAAAATGCACTTCTCCTATAGGAGTGAATTTCACTCTTTTTCGGAGTGGGTAAAAGAAATAAAAGAAAACAATCTGCGTCCTACACTCTTAAAACGAGCGGTTTTAACTCAGTCTGAGTTAATTTTCACTCCTTTCCGTGCCGAAAATGCACTTCTCCTATAGGAGTGAATTTCACTCTTTTTCGGAGTGGGTAAAAGAAATAAAAGAAAACAATCTGCGTCCTACACTCATAAAACGAGCGGTTTTAACTCAGTCTGAGTTAATTTTCACTCCTTTCCGGTGCCGAAAATGCACTTCTCCTATAGGAGTGAATTTCACTCTTTTTCGGAGTGGGTAAAAGAAATAAAAGAAAACAATCTGCGTCCTACACTCTTAAAACGAGCGGTTTTAACTCAGTCTGAGTTAATTTTCACTCCTTTCCGGTGCCGAAAATGCACTTCTCCTATAGGAGTGAATTTCACTCTTTTTCGGAGTGGGTAAAAGAAATAAAAGAAAACAATCTGCGTCCTACACTCTTAAAACAAACGAGCGGTTTTAACTCAGTCTGAGTTAATTTCCACTCCTTTCCGTGCCGAAAATGCACTTCTCCTATAGGAGTGAATTTCACTCTTTTTCGGAGTGGGTAAAAGAAATAAAAGAAAACAATCTGCGTCCTACACTCTTAAAACGAGCGGTTTTAACTCAGTCTGAGTTAATTTTCACTCCTTTCCGGTGCCGAAAATGCACTTCTCCCATAGGAGTGAATTTCACTCTTTTTCGGAGTGGATAAAAGAAATAAAAGAAAACAATCTGCGTCCTACACTCTTAAAACAAACGAGCGGTTTTAACTCAGTCTGAGTTAATTTCCACTCCTTTCCGTGCCGAAAATGCACTTCTCCTATAGGAGTGAATTTCACTCTTTTTCGGAGTGGGTAAAAGAAATAAAAGAAAACAATCTGCGTCCTACACTCTTAAAACGAGCGGTTTTAACTCAGTCTGAGTTAATTTTCACTCCTTTTCGGTGCCGAAAATGCACTTCTCCTATAGGAGTGAATTTCACTCTTTTTCGGAGTGGGTAAAAGAAATAAAAGAAAACAATCTGCGTCCTACACTCTTAAAACCAGCGGTTTTAACTCAGTCTGAGTTAATTTTCACTCCTTTCCGGTGCCGAAAATGCACTTCTCCTATAGGAGTGAATTTCACTCTTTTGTTTTAAGAGTGTACTCACGTCTATTTTTTCAAGTTGTCTACCGCTTCCCTTCCAGACAATAGCCAATACAAGTTTCCTTCGTGAAACTGCTTTTAAAGGTTGGTTGGTTGGTTGGTAGACATATATATTCAGGTTTGTGTGCTTGGTCAGAGACCCGCTTATAAACCTTCGTCAAGTAAGACAGACACAACAGACAACACACACACATAAGTGGATCCATCTAATTTTTAGAGAGCCTTATGTGCCACTTGGCACGAAGAGGATAAGTAAGTAACTCCCTCTACACTGTCGCAAGAATTTTTAGCTGCACAGGCTTTTTATAGGGCGGAAGTTATTTTGGCTATAATCCGGACTAGAACCTCGGATCTTTCGCATTGCAAGGTGATCGCCTTACCGCCCCCTCTAACAGTTGCACTTTTATCAAACCGAAGCAGGCCAGTTGCTCGTTAAACGGGTTATCGGTGTCTCACTCATTAACGGGCGGCCAATTAACGGAAAATAGGATCACATGAGCCGTTTGCCCGGTTTAAAGTCGCCTAAATAAAGATAAGTGGCTGGGTCTTTAGTGGGGGAAATTTTCCGCATAGAGGGGTTTTAATAACTTAATTTTATTATTCAGCTTTTTTTTTTACGTAAGATCGAATATCATAGGTTTTTTTTTAAGTTACTGGGAAGCCAGTAATTTGACATGGTATTCCATGCAAAATTATCTTTCGTATGTACATTTTAAAAAGGTAATTCACTCATAGAAAGTGCATTTTCGCACGAAGGATGGAAATTAACTGACGGTAAAACGTCGTTAAGAGTTAGACGAATGTTCTTTGTATTTACCACTCCGAAAAAAGAGTGAAATTCACTCTATAAAGAAGTGCATTCGCACGAAGGAGTTGGAATTAACTCAGATGATTAAAACGCCATTGTTTAAGAGTGTAAGTCACGTGTGTAAAAAGTGATTATCACTGCAATTTTTAACTTTAAATTTAAAAAAAAAATTAGCGGAATAGCTGATCTACATTTAATGCAACTAAATAATGCAAAGTGCTTTATTTAATTGATTTATTTTTCAAATTTAAAAAGCTTTTTTTTAAACGTGTTTAAAACAATGATAAAGAAAAATCTATATATATATAATACTCTTATACGGTTCCCAAATTTCCTTATATTTCTAACTCTGCAATGGCAACAATCGAGTTTGTTTATACTTTATATTTTAAAATAAGACAATCAAAACAATGAAGGAAAATGAACAGGGTCAACTTATAAACAAAGTCGCGCAAGTAAATTCTCTAATGCAAAAAATATGTATAAAAGATACTGAACTATTTGATAATAATTAAAAATGGATATTTTGGAAAATTAAAAACTTTTACGTAGTACCAGGAAAAGTTAGCTAAATTTCATACAAGATTTTTTAAAAAAGTAGAACTTTAAAAATGTCAAATAATTGATTTAAAAAAAAAGTAAATAATTATTTAAAATCGTTAAGCATATAATTAATAAAAGATTGGCATAAAAAACTTCAGAATAAATTATATTTAAGATTTAAATGGAGTTTTAAGAAATGACAGGGTTGTAATATTTGTCGAATTTCGCATAAAATTTTATCTGTGGCAATTTAGCCCGATTTTCAGCGCCAAGGTTCCCCTAATATCAATTTGTCGGGATTACCAGTTTTGGCGAAAAAAATGACGGACAGGCTCCTTTAGGTTAACCAAACATGCATATTGTTAGGGACGTTTTATGCATGAAAATTTAAATTATAATTTCGATCGACTGAACTACCATCTACTATTGTTTAAAAAAACACGTGGAATTCACGGGGTTTGCTGTAATCCAGTTACGTCAATATATTTGTTCACGTTATTTCCCACAGTTGAAAAGGAAAAAATTCAAATTGTTTTTAAACACAGTTTCTAATCTTTGACGGCTGCCACGGGTTCCAATTAAGTTATACAAATCTATATCAGTCAAGCTACGAAATATTATCGCAAGAAGTGAAACTCCGGAGCAAGCAAATATAAATTCCACTAACTTAATATGGGTCATTTCACGCAAAATCAACCAAAAAAAGTTGGATATATCACATTAAAGAAAATTTTATAAGCATTAATTTGAATTATTTTATTTTAAAAGGATACTAAAGGCTAGACTAAAATATTTCAATAAACGGTTAGCTAGCGAAGCGAGCCTGGATAGCGAAGCGATCCAAAGGGAACTGCGCAAGCAGTTCCCGGGGTTGGCGAGCGATAGCGAGCAGGGGGCGTGCCCCTAGTATTTTTAATAATAATAAAATGCTATAAGTAATAACTTATTTTTTACCTACTTCAAATATTATATTTATTATTTTCTCTTATTTAATAGAGTATAAATAAGAATATAGTTAAAATGCAACAATGATTTATCAATAACAAATTCTTGCACTTCAATCATGATTTTCTTTTAATTTGATGTTGGTACAATTCAACAATTGCAACAATGAGTTCCTTTATTAATGAACAACTAAACGCCAAGAAAATTTGCTCACAAAAAAAAATTCTGTCATTGAAGACGCTATTTTGATTGCTGTTTTTAAAAACTATTTTTACAACAAATTAAAAAGTGAAAACGTAGCTAAAATGTAAAGAGGTTGTGAGGCTGATTTGTTGATTGATTTTTTGAGAATAAACCAATTATGAATTAAAAAACCTTCTATTTGGAAAAACCTTATAACTTAATTTAAGAATCTTATTTTTAGAAGAAAAAAAAACTTAATCTTTACTAAATCCTAATTTAAACTCACAAGTTTAATTAACTGAAAGCGTATGTAATGAAAATATTAATTTATGTTAACAGATGTTTCTCTCTATATTAAAAAAAAGCTCTTTTAAAGTGTTAGCAGCCATAACAGAATGAAATGTTGGTATTACAAGTCCAAAATTTTTCTGGAAGGTGTGTCTCCCTTATGCCCCGATGCCTATTTTTTTCAAATTTCCAATTAGTTTTTTAATTAAAAATAAAAAATAGTATATCTCTATGTTAAAGTATAAGCTTTTAAAATGTTCGCAACCATGGGGGTTATTGAGTGATAGCGAGCAGGAGGAGTAGCCCCCTTCCAGCCGCGAAGTGGTCCAATGGAATTGCGCAGCAATTCCCGGGGGTTGGCGAGCGACAGCGAGCAGGGGGCGGAGAGGAAGAATCCAAGAATGCAAGCTTGCGAACCTAGGGGCGCAGTCCCTAGTTTTCATAAATAGTTATTGCAATTTAAATAAAGATGGGTATTAGCTTTTTTTTTAATTTTTGAAGCAAATTAACTTTTAGGAATGCTAAAATATGAATATTAACTTTTAAACTCTGAATATTGATGTGTCTTAAAGACATAATAATAAGCTAACTTATTTTTTTTGTCAGGAACTAAATTATTTTAAGCCTTCAGCGTTTAAAATGTATTCTATTCAAAGAATTTCAATAATCAGTTTTTTCCATTTCTGACAAGACGTCCATGACGATTTATTACTATTTCATTCGCGACACGGTTCAACATTTAGACATTTCATTCTTTATATTCAAATGCCAAATGGCGTTATTCCTCAATATGGAGATCGTATTTATGAATTTTTATTTAGTTTTATATTTAACTGATGGATTTATTGAAAGTTTATAATAAAAACTTCATTTCACTTGAATAGAAAAAAAATTTCGCTGAAAATACGTGTTTGTATTTCTAAATGTTAATGGGTTTTGATTCGGACTTAGATTGAATTCAAATACTTTTCAGTTTTTGAAAACTTTGACAAAGTTTATAAGATTTTTTCTTTAATTTTATGGTTTTTTTTAATCCTTTTTCTTGAAAAGACATTAAACACAGTAATGTAAAGTGTTTTCTTTCATAGCATATCGCTTATGATTCTTTAAATGAAGTTTTAAACAATTCCTAAACATGCTTATTTTTGTTACATTATTAATTAAAAGGAAAAACCTAGATCGTGAATCCTTACTTACGAAGATAATTTTACCTAAGCCAGAAAGGAAATAACATTTCAAACTTTAAATATCCATTAAATTTAAAATCGTTTGTAAAAGTAAAAAAAAAATAAACAACCAAACCATATTGTTTAATTTTATAGTTTACACAAATAATTTCTTTAATGAATGCATTTGTACACATACAGTCCCTGCCCTGGACAAATTATTCGACGCACTGCAAGATTTCATGTAAAATATTAATTAGCGGGTGATATTGTACCGTTTTATTATTTTAAATTGATTTTTTTTCATTTTTATATTATCCAATCAATTACCGATTTATGTGACATAAATAAAACAGCATTAATTTAGAAAAGCATAAGTTTATTAAGTTTTAAAGAAAAGTGAAATGAATGTAGGTAAAAGTCAATATTTAGTTGAGCCACTTTTAGCCGCTATCAAAGCTTTAATTCCGCGCGGCATGAATACAAGACTGTACTGTCTCCTGCATTTGAGGAGGATGATTTCACACATAAATAATCCTATAATAAATAATATAAATTCATATTAATCATAATTATCTTAAAATAAATACAAATATGTAGTGTACAACAATTCTTTTAAATAAAAATCAATAATATTTTAGTTTAAATATACCATTATTGCATAAAACTCTTAAGAAACATAAAATTTGTCCAGGGACTGTGCATTAAAATCTACTTGGGTAAATTAAGTTCTGGATACATTTAAAGTTGTACATTTTTTTTAATTGAATGAAATCTAAAAATTTCGACATCATTTAAATTTTAACGAAAATATATGAAATACGATTTTTTTTAAAAACTGTACATTATTTATAAAGATACACTCTTAAAACAGAAGAGTGAAATCCACTCCTGTAGGAGAAGTGCATTTTCGGCACCAGAAAGGAGTGGAAATGAACTCAGACTGAGTTAAAACCACTCGTTTGTTTTAAGAGTGTACGTTATTATTTGAAAATGCATAATTTTTAAAACATATTTATTTGTGCTACTTTAACTTGAGACATTTTTTATGCACTGTTATTACATTTAACATTTATAATTAAAGTTTTCTAGCATTGAATACTACTTTAGATCATAGATATCATAGTTAAAGTATTAGATTGGCTGATCACGTGACCTCCAATGCTAACGACGGGACGTGCATGGAGGCCTTTTAAGAGGGCAAAATGGCCAGAGTTGCTGCCTCTTTAAGGAGAAAAATACCATTTATTTCTAAAATTCCAAAAAAAAAAATTACTAGAAAAGGATTTAAAGTCATTAAAAAGATTCCAAAATGCAGCTAGTATTTTCACGATATTTTTTTGTAATTTTAGAATTAAATGGTATTTTTTCGTAGTATTTTTCTCCTTAAAGTGGCAGCAACAACGGCCATTTTGCCCTCCTAAAAAGCCTCCATGCGCGTCCCGTCGTTAGCATGGGAGGTCACGTGATCAGCCAATCTAATACTTTAACTATGATATCTATGCTTTAGATGCACCTTTTTACGCTAACCATTTAAAAAATAGATAATTGGAAAACCTATGTAAGATGACTTTTCAGTTTCTTATATACTAAACTAATAATTTTTGAGAGATGCTCGCACATATATCGTATATCAATTTCTATACTTAACAGGTTCGAAGATAATTGAATTTAAAATATTCACGAATTTTCCGTGCTCAACCACGTTATAATGGTTTTTGAGATGGGTTTACAATCAAGTTTGTGTCAAATTTAATTTGGTTTAAAATTGAGATTGGTCTCGAATTTTTACTGCTTTTCGGAATTTCTTAACTCAAGTTTGATATTGTATTTTATTTTTTAATTTGTTAACTAGTAATTATATTACGAAACTAATAGACAAGGGATGATTAGTGTTTGTAACTTGACAAAGAACGAGACAAAACGTATAGAATATTCCAATTGAAATTGTCATATTTGATGTACTGTTCTTTAATTGCGTTTTAGTTTCTTAAAATAACTTTTGATGGTGTCTACTTTTCGAAAAAGTGAGATACAGCATATTTTGAAAGATTTTTTCTATTTTAGCTTCCACACTACGTTTATAACGTAAAAAGTGGAAGGTATTATAATCGTTCAGTCCGTCCGTCCGTCTGTCTGTCAATCATAAAATCAGGCTAGGTTACATCCCAAATTTCATTAAAAAATTTATATTAGAAGTATATTTAAAATTTCAATAACTAAAAATTTAATCTACATTGAAATAACATGCAAATCCCATTTTCATTTAATATTTTCACTGTTGCCATTTCGTCAAACGTACGAAAAACTTTATTTAAAATAAAAATAAAACTCTTCAAAAAATATTTATGTGATAATTCAGTTTGGATTGTTGTAATATCACAATAGAGTTCTTTTGATGGTTCATTATATATGTATGAGGAAAGATGCATAGAGAATTCTAACTTGGCATAAAAAATATGCAAAAGTTCGCTTTTATTTTTAAAGCATCAATTTTACTAATAATTTATTCTCTTTTTCGAAAGAAAGTTAATGAACATGAGAAATTGTAAAAGATATTTATTAAAAAAAATGCAGCATTATTCTTCGAATTTCAAACAAATTTAGCAAACGATAATGAGTAATTATTAATTTGCGAAAGAAGATTAATTTAAAATAGTTAATTTTGGCGTTTAAAAATTCGAATAAGAAATAAATTATTTGCTAAAGGCCCTGTTTGGCTAATTTCTTTTTGAGATGTATAAATAGTGAGTTTTTTGTTGAGCACAAATATTGTGTGGTAGTGGTTTAAGTGACAGATTCTGTAACAAACCAACTTGTTATATTTTAAACATTATTTGGTATTTAACTTTCAATTCCCATTCAATTTCGAAAAAATTCTAGGTATATTTTTTGATTGGTAGCCATGGTCTCACGTACTAAATGAAAATGATAACTTTTATTAATAGATGTTGTGGAAACATTTTGCAAAAAAACTTTAAAAAGTTATTTAAATTGTAGGAGTACATTTTGAAAAAACATTAAAATTTTAAAGTTTTTTAATTAAAAAAACCCCCCATGTTTCAATCTTTATTATTTTTTCGTACATGTTTATTAAATATTGGTTCTTTGTGAAAATAGTTTAATTTGAATGCTAGCGATAAAAATACAGGATTTAATATTTTAGGTACCGCGTCCCCTTAAACAAATAAACTAATATAATATTATATATTATATTAGATTTGTTAGGACCGTACTAATATTAAATCCTGTATTTTATCGCTGCAAAATCGCTATTAAAATAAATATAATATTAAAAAATCATTATTTACCTAACTTAATAAGAAATAAAATAAATTACGCAAAGAATACGTTTTTACAATCGTAATTGCATTTAAAACCTATTGATAGGTTTTAAAACGATGTGCGACGAAATTGAACCAATTTTTTCAAAATATCACCAAGTTCTCAAAACGTACTATACATTATGGTAAATATTTTCAAATTTGTGAAATATAATTTGTGAAAAAAACGCATCAATGTATTGTCAACCTTAACATAAAACAAAATCCATGCTTCGAACCAAATTCAAGACTAGCCTATATTCCAATTGGGGGGAAAAAATCACCTAGGTCCTTTCTGTATATCAGATCCCAATCGTTCAAGCAGGTAAGGTATGCTAAAAACTCATTCGAAAAAAGCCATAAAAAATTCATCAGGGGAACGCGAGTCTTTTTACTCGATCAAAGAGAGACTAGGGGAATAGAGAACTCTTCGTCACGTGACCATTTCGAACTTGATTCGTTCCAGGGTTGCCTATTATTGGCATTTATCGCCGTATTAGTGACATTTGAGAAAATTTAGATTTTTTTGAAAAGTTTAGGGAATGACAGTTTAGAAAAACCTTTTAAATTGTGTGATTCGTTGTTGCTTGAGGGGGCTGGGGAGCCCAGTCGGTTAGGCGCTCGCCTAGCATGCGAAAGGTCCCAGGTTCGGGTCCGGGTATCGGCAAAATAACTGCCGACTGTATAAACGGTCCGTGCAGCCAAAAATGTCCGACGAATAATACCCCTTGCAGAGGGAATGCACGTTAAATATGCTCCAAAGTCTCAACGCTGCGTACGATGTCGCCCTTAACGGTTGCGTTGGGTGCCAACTCAGGTGTCGGCTCGTCACCTGACTGTGGTTTTGAAAAACGACGCCCGTCGCCAATAGCCCTCGTGTAGCTCTATTGCGACGGTAATTCAAATGAAACTAAGTTGTTGGTTGAGTTGAATTATTTTCACGAAAAAGCTGCACGGGGGCTATTGGCGATGGGCGTCATAGTTTAGAACCAAAGAGTTCTATAGTAGGGTAGAGACTGAACCCGGCAACAGCACCATGGACCAACACGGAGACAATATAGGGTGGCATGTGGGGCCCGATGGCCGAGTGGTTTGGATCGCAGGCCTTAACGCTAGCTGTCCGCGCGCTGTAACAGGTGCGGGTTCGATTTCCGCCTTTGTCATGGGTGTACTTCCTTTCTCAGTATTAAAACTAGCACTTTTGCCACTCTATTCGGGCTCCGTAATGAGCCATGGCTGCCGATGCCAGCTCAGTACGAGTCGTTCTTCTACCCTACTATAGAACTCTTTGTTTAGAACCAAAGACAAGTAGAAAAGCCGACGCCTGAGCAGACACCTAACGCAACTTTTATGAGTGACGTCGTACGAAGCATCGGGACTGTGAAACCCATTTAACGTGCACTAGCTCTACACGGGGTATTATTTGTTGGACTTTTTGGGCTGCACACAGACCGTATATAGGTCGGCAGATATTTTGACAATGTCCGGGACCGATCCTAGGACCTTTCACATGCAAGGCGAGCGCCTTACCAACTGAGCTTTTCATACCGTGGATTTGTTGGTACTGGATCGAAACTCATTTATATAAAACTCGACTTGCGAAAAAATATTATATATTTCATTTATTTTCAAAATACGACGCCCGTCGCCAACAGCCCTCGTGTAGCTCTAGTGCGACGATAATTCAAACTAAACAAAATTCATTTATTTTCAATTTATTTTCCAAAAAAAAAAAGAAATTTAAAATAGTGAAATAAGGACAAACTAATAAAAATATAAGTTAGAACTTCAGAAACATACACTCGTTCATTTTTTTTGCTAACTTTATATACCCGGCGTTGCACGAGCGAACTCTTATAAACGTACCATCTCAAACTCCCCATTTATAATAGTCTGATAACAGAGCTTTAACACAGCCATACGTCTTAATTTCGAACTTAGAACCGCCGTCAAATGACAACGTCTACACCTGAGCAAACGATCACACAAACGAAAACTGGTGAGGTGAGGTAATCGTTTCCGGCTGTCTATTTCTAGCCTCCTTCAGGAGCTTTAAACACAGCCAATAACGCCTCGTAATTTAGAACCCTGGTCAAGTGACGAGGTCGACACCTGAGCGGGCACCCAACGGAACTTTGAGCGACATCGTACGCTAACGCCGTCGGGACTTTGGACTCCCAGATTTAACGAGCACGTCTGACCCTGTGTACTCGGGCCCATCCGTGATGAGGATTTTTTCTACTTTTTCCAGCACGGATCCGATTTATAGGATGACTGGCAGTAGGTGGGATTCGAACCCCCGCACTCCTGAGAAGGTTGAATCTCTAGGCTGATACCTTAACCACTCGGCCACGGACGGGCCAAAAGAAAACTTTTTGGCGCCTTTTGAAAAGTGGCGCGAATCTGGCAACCTTCTCTTCCGAAAGAAAATATCGTCTGCTACTCAGCGAAAGACAAGTAGTTCTCTTTCGAACTTCGAAGAGAACATGGAACATTCGCTTGGCTGGGTTTCATTCACTGCCATAACATGTGAATTTTGAGTGTTTTGATGTTTTTATCATTTTGAAAAAATTGTGCGAAGTGAATTTTTCTTATTTGGTTTAAGAAAAAGGAACTGGCAATGACTCTTTCTTTTTGTTTGGAATATAATGGATTGTTTGGAGTGAGCTAAAAGTTCGGAGGTATGGATTCTTTAATTTATTTGTACACCTGTTGGATGTTTGAGATGGTGGTTTTTGTTTTGTGGCCATGCGTAATTGTTGTAAACTTTCGTAAAGTTCAAGTGACAGATGTATTGCATTTCGCAGTACAGTTTCTTATTCAGTTATCTATAATAATAAAAGAAAGAGTCTGTCTGTCTGTTTGTCTGTGGATCGTAAAAGACCTACTTATACTGCACTCAGAAATTCGAAATTTTCAAGATAGATTCCCTTTAATACCAACGTATGCACCTGAGGCTTAGTTTTTTCATATTTGTTCCATTTTTAGAGAAAATTCGAATTACTTATTATTCGAATTACTTAATATTAAAAATTCGAACTAAAACAAACACTTCAAACTAAATTAATGATTTGAAAAATAATTGAACGTGCCAATGAATTAAATGGGGTTTTTTTTAAAACCCAGAATGGAGGTTTTGACGTGAAATAACATTGTAATTTTGAACAATTATGGTTAATTTTGAATTTATCAAGAATATTGCGATGACAGTAAGATCATATTGAGGAAGATTTTTGTGATATGAGGATGTGCATTTTGTAGTGATGTATTTTTATCTTGGAATTTTAAAGCAATATAAGTAACGGGATTTTATTCTTTATAATGAACGGGAACAAAGGCAAAGCTTATTATCCTATAGCAAATTAAATGACACATATACTTGGATCGATTTGATATTCTTTTAGTCTGTGTGAAGAACGGGTATTTATTTGCTAGTTTGTCTATAAAAATTGTGCAAACAATATCAGTTTTGTTTTTTCATAGTTATGTCAATCGAAAACACCGTAAACAAAATATGACTCATCGAATACGAATTCAACATAAAATTTTCATAAGTCAATCACTAAAACAAATCTAGTCGGACTATACGCAAAGTTTCTTCTTTTAAAATATTGTTCATTTCTTACGATCACAGTTCTATATCAACCTTTTAAAATAATATCGCAAGAATATTATATGTTGTCGTGTGTCGTGTTCCATTAAATAAAATGAAGGGTGACAGGAAACAAAACAGTTTAGAATACATCAAATTTTATTTTGTGATAACTGAACGTTCCACCCTTAACTTCTGTCTTACAGTAAAACTAAGTGAGATATTTGTTTTTTTAATTTGGCGGGAATATATCGTTTCTTTTAAACAATCTATACCTTTTGCACACTTCTATATAAATAAATGACAAAAAGTTTATTTGCTCAAAATCTTAATTATTCAAACGTTTCTTAAGGTTTTTAATTGATTCGTTGCGTTCACGCGTATTTAAATACAAATTCAGTTAAATTTCACTTATTTAAATACAAATTCAATTAAATCATTCCATTCTTTTCGAAAATTAAACTCTATTCTAAAAGATGGATATGGTTTGAAGTTCACGAACAAGTGACTTAGACAAAGGATTAACTAAAACACATTACGAGGAAGTAGCTCAGTTGAGCCCTCAAAAACGTGTGCTATATTTCATATGAAATGATACTTGTTTATAATTTTGATATAAAACTGATCTGTTTCACTGTCAACTTATGTTTTTAAACAGATTCGTAAGAGAGCAATTACATCCCGTACGTTAAGAGGAACTGTCAGTCCCATAGAGCTAATGCTTTAGTTTTGAAATCACAACTTTTGCAAAAGAATTGATTTGCCGTATTATCACATTTTTACCAGGTATAGGAATCATCATAACATCAATTTAAAACAAAATTGAAAAGAATATAACATACGGTTATTTAAATATTAGTTGATAAAGTTTTAAAATAGTGTCGCCCTCTGCTGTATATTTTTGGCATTTACAAACTTCAAAAATATATAATTAAATAACTAGATAACATTTTCGTCTCAAATTTGTTTCATTGATTTCATGTTGATTTCCATACCTGGGGAAAAACGGCTAACGTGGCAAAGCAATATTTCTGCGGAAGTTATGATTCCAAAACTAATGCATTATCTCTATGGGACTGACAGTCCCTCTTAACGCTGCAATAATAACTTGACAATATGTGTTCTATAACCCTACGTCATTTTTAAATAAGATATTAATAAAATAAAACCTAGGGAACGAGGTGTGTGTAACACTACACAACGTTCAATTCGCACTCAATAAATCGATACATTTAATGGTAATTATATACAGGGTGGCGCAACTAAAAGTGGCCCCGTCATGGAGATAAGAATAAGATAGAATTGTTGCAAAGTCAAAAACCAACTCAAAAACAGGTTTGCTATGTGAAGCTATTGATCGTTTCAATATTAAGCCCAAACAAACGCTTGGCGAATTATTTGCCGGCAACTATGCGATCATTTGAGAAGCTAAATAGTATGCAATATATATATACTGAAGACTTGTACAGATGTGCTAAAAAATGTTCCCTCTAGTGATTATTTCGGCCGTTATTTATCCTAGAGAATCGGACCTTTTTGTTTTGTTAATCCACAACATTCTAAATTAATTGCAAGACACAAAATTTGCATAAGGGGGCTGTCTTCATGTAATACGCACTAAGATCTGAACTCGCTAATAGTCCATGAGTAGCTCTAATGTGGTGCTAATCCAATCCAACCAATGCAAAAAAAAGTTTGCCACTTGTGAAGCCATTGCAAGCTTGAATAATCTTTTATTCCGACTTGAAGGCTTTCAGGCGTCTTCAATAGTTTTTCTCGCCAAACATATCAATGCATTCCTATCTCTTGGCCGGGGCCACTTTTATTTGCGCCACCCTGTACAATACAAGGCCATTTTAATAACTTGAAAACCAATTAGGTTTTACGCCAGCTACCCTTTGTAAATGTGCGATTTCCTCGAAAACTTTATTATATTCTGGGAACTCGTGTACCAAATTTGAAGACCGTATCTCTTTTAGTTCGAAATGTAGAGTGGTTTCAGACAGTCATACGGACCAATTTTCAAAATCATATTTTTTTTTAGAATCAGCATAGCCTCCATGAGTGTACAAAACACAAAATCTCCACTTCGGATTTTCGACCAACACCGCAGTCATTTCATGACCTTACATTTCATATCAGGGAAAATTTGCAGGTGGTAAATAGTAAATGTCCACTTTGGAAAGTCGAACGCAGAAAAATCTTTTTAATAATAATAATAAGTTGAAACATGTATCTTTTAAACCACAAGGAATTATCTATAATAATAAAAGAAAGAGTCTGTTTGTCTGTGGATCGTAAAAGACATACTTATCCTGCCCTCAGAAATTCGAAATTTTTAAGGTAGATTCCCTTTAATACCAACGTGTGCACCTGAGGCTTAGTTTTTTCATATTTGTTCCATTTTTAGAGAAAATTCAAATTTTCTGAAAAAAATACACCACTTTCTCTCAAATCCGATCATTTTTTCCCTTTCGTGTTGTCATTCGAGAGGAGAAATTAAAATGAACACAAAAATCAATTAAAATTGAAATTGCTTTCATTTTCTTGCCATTATCTTCAGAAACTAAATTAATGATTTGAAAAATAATTAAACGTGCCAATGATCTAATTTATTAAAAAACAAGAAGTTCATAAAGAACTAAAATAGCCTACTTTCCTGTTACTTAAATACTTACTGAAGTTCTAATCGAGAAAAACTAGGTTCCTAAAGTAAATATCATCAACAGCCGTTTCTACACTAGATTTATACACATTAGAAAAAAAATCGAAACACAGCACCCAGCTATAATTTAAACTTCTAAAAGCCAAAATCAACTATTCTCCTTAATATTCTTTCGCAAATTAATTAAATATTATTTATCATCTGCTCGTGATTTATTTGTAGTTCGAAGAATAATTAAATATTTATTAATAACAAAAGTAAGAAACTACTCCGAACTGCATTAAAAAATAAGAAATGTAAATTAAAACTAAGCATAATTGCATGCAAAAGTATGCCTTGCCGCTTTCTTGGTAGATAAATAATGAATAATCAAAGAATCAAATTGTGCTACATTTTATGATGTCATTCCAAACTGATTCATGAAAAAATTATTTTGCTTCAAATATGTTTAAATAAATAAAGTTTCTCATGCCATTGTTGATTTAGCAACAGTGATTTAAATGACTCAAAATTGAATTTCAATGGTAATTCAATGGGAAATTCACCGACAAATAGTAGATTTATGTCCGTCCGGACGTACAGACAGACAGACAAAAAGTATGAAAGTTGGGTATCTGAGGTCATAGCTTTATAACAAAAAAGAATTTTTAAGATCCGAGGGATAGACCGATTTTTGGAAGAGGATACGGACAGACAGACGGAAAGACAGACAGACATACGAACAGACAGACAGATGGACATCAACCGTATTTCAATACCTACAGCGATTTAAATGACTCAAAATTGAATTTCAATGGTAATTCAATGGGAAATTCGCCGAAAGATAGTAGATTTATGTCCGTCCGGACGTACAGACAGACAGACAAAAGTATGAAGTTGGGTATCTGAGGTCATAGCTTTCTAACAAAAAAGAATTTTTAAGATCCGAGGGATAGAACCGATTTTGGAAGAGGGATACGGACAGACAGACGGAAAGACAGACATACGAACAGATAGACAGATGGACATCAACCGCATTTCAATACCTACAGCGATTTAAATGACTCAAAATTAAATTTCAATGCTAATTCAATGGAAATTCGCCGACAGATAGTAGATTTATGTCCGTCCGGACGTACAGACAGACGGACAAAAAGTATGAAAGTTGTGTATCTGAGGTCATAGCTTTCTAACAAAAAAGAATTTTTAAGATCCGATGGATAGAACCGATTTTGGAAGGGGGGGGGGGGACGGACAGACAGAACAGACGGACAGACAGACGGAAAGCAGATAGACATACGAACAGACAGATGGACATCAACCGCATTTCAATACCTACAGTGATTTAAATGACTCAAAATTGAATTTCAATGCTAATTCAATGGAAATTCACCGACAAATAGTAGATTTTTGTCCGTCCGGACGTACAGACAGACAAAAGTATGAAAGTTGGGTCTCTGAGGTCATAGCTTTCTAACAAAAAAAGAATTTTTAAGATCCGGTGGATAGAACCGATTTTGGAAAGGGGGGTACGGACAGACAGACAGACGACAGACGGACATCGACCGCATGTCAATACCTACTTTTTTATTTTTTTAATTTTTTCGAATTAAAAAAAAGAAAGTAGGCTAAAACCCAGAATGGAGGTTTTGACGTGAAATAACATTGTTATACAACTATGGTTAATTTTGAATTTATCAGGAAAATCGCTATGTTCATATTCTATGTTCATATAAGTTCATATTGAGGAAGATTTTTGTGATATGAGGATGTGCATTTTGTAGTGATGTATTTTTATTTTGGAATTTTAAAGCAATATAAGTAACGGGATTTTATTCTTTATAATGAACGGGAACAAAGATAAAGTTTATTATCCATATAGCAAATCAAATGACACATATACTTGAATCGATTTGGTATTCTTTTAGTCCGGGCGAAGAACGGGTATTTATTTGCTAGTTTCAAATAAATAAATCATACAGATACAACTGTGACAAAAGTAAAAGTCCCCAATAATCGCGTATTTCATATTTATGATTTTCCGAACTTCATCGACTGTATCGCGACAAAATAAAATTCCGGTCAACAGCTGCCAAGAAACTTAAACAAACGTCGATTCTCTATATGACTCGAATTAAGATATTTATATACTTTTGCAGTAAAATCCGAGTGTATGAACTTTAAGCAAGATGTTTGTCGCTCGTAAATCGCGCGCGAGCACGTTTCGAATAAAATTGAAAATTCATAGCTCAGGAAATATAACAAATAACGCTGTAAAATAAGTACATCCAAAAGACTTCGGATCAAGGGAGTTATTATTTTGTGTAGATAATTTTTTTTGTGGAATAAAATTCAGAGACAATGTTATTTTAAGGAATTAATTTTATGAAAAAAGTTGTATAAATGCTTTAAAATAAAATTATGAGTTTTTGATTTGTATAGAATCTTTAGGTTTAGACTATTAAAAATCCACATGAATTTCAAATAAGGTTAGTTTGAATTATCGTCGCACTAGAGCTACACGAGGGCTATTGGCGAGGGCGTCGTATTTTAGCACCACAGTCAAGTGACGAGCCGTCACCTGTGTAGGCACCCAACGCAACCGTTAAGGACGACATCGTACGCAGCGTTAGGACTTTGAAGGATATTTAACGTGCACTCCCGCCACACGGGGTATTATTCGTCGGACGTTTTTGGCTACACGGGCGGTTACGGCAGTTATTTTGGCGATGCCCGGACCCGAACCTGGGACCTTTCGCATGCTAGGCGAATGCCTAACCGACTGGGCTCCCCAGCCCGAAGTTCAAATAAGAGAAGTTAAGCTTTTGGCTGTGTGTTAAGCGAGTTTTTAAGGTGTATGAATCGAAAGTGGCAGTTCTGGGTGACATTAACTGTTATGATACTTGTACACTGTTACTACTTGTTTTTCTTCAAGAATTTTATTGAGTATTAAAGTAACAAGAAAATAAGCTATTTTATTTTTTTGCTTTGGTTCTTCTTCTTAATTTGTCATTTTAATATTTATATAATTTTTCGTTTTTTAATTAATGTTGAAACTCTTGCCTTGCTACAATTATAATAAGGTTTTGTAATCTGGTAAAAATGTGATATTTTTAATCGAAAATAGGCATTTTATTGTTACTAAAGACTTAAACCCTAAAACCTTATTTAATAGCTAAGTATTTCATATTTGAAATACACGGTCTAAAAGCATGTGCATTTGTTTAAAATTTCCATTTTAGTTTAATTACTTTTTTTTAAACTGTACATTTTTTGAATAAAAAAAAAACATTACCCATGTTTATCAGGCCTACGTGTCTACACGTTAATTAAATAAACTAACCTTGATCAAGTCATCAACATGAAAAACAAATGGAATCATTAAAATCTAAAAATAGATTTCAAAAAACAAATTTTCCAAATGAAAATTAATTAAGCTGACATTCACAATCATTAAAAAAAAACCCTCTTGTTGGTCATTAGAGAAACCTTGGCATCAAACTGTGCTTGAAATTACCTGGGTAATTTAAATAATTATCCCTCGATTTGTAACTGTAACCGCCGAATCAGTCAATCGGCATTTCATTATTGAGAGGAAATGGCCGATAACGAATTCTGGAATCTGCGGAATTCGGAGTAAAAATAACTTTTTACTTTTATAGTTTTAATGTTTGTAAATGGCTATAAATAGAAACAATTATATGCCAGTGGAAATAACGTCACCAGTCCCTAACTTTATTGTTGTACATTTTGAACCAACTTAAACGAAGAAAAAAATTGTCAAAAGTGTAAATTTCTTTTCACTGGATGAAGTGTTCATTAAAATTCTCTACGTATTTGTGTTTTTAAAAATGAACGTTATTTTCTGTTTTAGTTTATTTTATTCTATTAACTATATTGTTTTATTTGAATTTAAGAGGGACTGTCAGTCCCATAGAGATAATGCATTAGTTTTGAAATCACAACTTTTGCAAAAGAATTGATTTGCCATGTTATCCCATTTTCACCAGGTATGGGAATCATCATAACATCTATTTAAAACAAAATTGAAAAGTAATTTACATACGGTTATTTAGTTATTAATTGATAAAGTTTGAAACTAGTGTGGCCGTCTGCTGTAATTTTTTGCCATTTTAAAACTTCAAAAATATATCATTTAATAACTAGATAACATTTTCGTTTCAAATTCGCTTCATTTCGATGTTATGTTGATTCCCATACCTGGGGAAAAGGGCTAACATGGCAAAGCAATACTTCTGCGGAAGTTGTGATTCCAAAACTAATGCATTAGACCATTCACAAGCTGAAAAAATTAAAATTTAAAAATTCAACATAAAATGCCGAACAATTAAGGCTGAATCCAATTGTTCGGCATTTTGCGGTCTTTCTGCGATCCACTGTGGAACACAAAGGTATAAAAATGGGGAAAATTGTGGAGAACCACGGATCTCATGTAGAATTACTGTAAAATGTGTTTTTGAATCTGCAGCGCAACCTATCGCCACATTTTTTAACTAATTTCTTTTTTGTAATAAATCGAGAGCGCATGATCTGAAATGTCTGTATCTCAAATTTTATCACATTCTGATCAATACAGCATCCTGCACAGGCCTCTGAGTTGGGAAACTTATTTCTGGACAACCCTGTACATTTATGCTTAATAATTAGTAAAAATATAACTTTGTTTAATCTGATAACTTGCATGGGGCTGGGGAGCCCAGTCGGTTAGGCATCCGCCTAGCATGCGAAAGGTCCCAGGTTCGGGTCCGGGCATCGCCAAAATAGCTGCCGACCTCTAAACGGCCCGTGCAGCCTAAAATGCCCGACGAATAATACCCCGTGTAGAGGGAGTGCACGTTAAATATCCTTCAAAGTCCTAACGCTGCGTACGATGTCGCCATTAACGGTTTCGTTGGGTGCCTACTCAGATGTCGGCTCGTCACTTGACTGTGGTTCTAAAATATGACGCCCGTCGCCAATAGCCCTCGTGTAGCTCTAGTGCGACGATAATTCAAACTACAAAAAAAATCTTATCAAAATTTAGCCAGAAGAAAATATGTATATTGATGCTTAATAATGAGTAAAAATATAACTTTTTGTTTAATCTGATAATTTGCATGTTTCAGTCTTGAGTGGCAACATAAATGCTGAATGAAAATAAATTCTTACTCGAGCTTTGGTTGGCGAATAAATGTCACGTGTGAACAATGGGGGAATTGATAGGAGGAAGTCAGGAATGAAAGCGGGAAGTAATTACTTCAACTGAAACAAGCCAAATTTTTTGTTTAATTTAAGCTTGCTTAAGAGGATACGGTACCCAAAACGTTATTTCTAGAAATAATAATATAAACTTGTAAAATATAGTGGTTTTATATAATGTTCACTCTAAAAAAGCATTTTCTAGCAATAAAAACAAATATTTACAAGTAGTTTTTCATTTTTAAAAAAAGTCAAAATTTTGAACTTTTAAAAAACGCTACTCCTCTTTCAATTTTGAGAATAACTCCAGCAAACTTTTATAGTTTGTTTTTAGTACTATTTGTTCAAGAAACTGTGCATGGATTTTAAAATGTGAGCTACAAGTAAAAAGTAACATTTATACCGAAAGTAAGCACTTATACTGAAAATCACAGAAAAATTACAAATTATTGTGAATTCAACGTTTTTTAAAAAAAACTACTATACATGGTAGACCTTATTCCATGAATAATTTTGTGCACCATTTATATCAGAACACAGGTTAAAAATTTCAAAATTCTAACTTAATTAGCAAAAAAGCCTCAGGGATTTATTAAACACAAGAATTAAAAAAACGCGAAACCGAGAAAAAAGGTTGGAAGCGGACGAAATACGTATTCAAACTTATAGGAATGACTCCAGAAAATATTTAATAACTTTTTTTCTACAGAAGATATCATTATGAAACTTTCAGTAAAATCTTTAGAAAAATATTTTTAATACTAAGAAGTAAAAACTGAAAAATCAACATTTTTACCAACCCCTTACCCCAAAAATTGAAGTAGTTCAACGAAGCTCAGATATTGCAAAGGCTACACTCTTAAAACAAAAGAGTGAAATTCACTCCTATAGGAGAAGTGCATTTTCGGCACCGGAAAGGAGTGAAAATTAACTCAGACTGAGTTAAAACCGCTCGTTTTAAGAGTGTAGGACGCAGATTGTTTTCTTTTATTTATTTTACCCACTCAGAAAAAGAGTGAAATTCACTCCTATAGGAGAAGTGCATTTTCGGCACGGAAAGGAGTGGAAATTAACTCAGACTGAGTTAAAACCGCTCGTTTGTTTTAAGAGTGTACACTCTTAAAACAAACGAGCGGCTTAACGATTATTTCTCGCTAGATATAGCAACCCATTAGAGAGCGAGAAATAAAAAGGAGCTAAAACAGCGCTTTGAGAAGCATTTTCGCATAAGCGTCATTTCAAACAGCCAAGAGATTCTTCGATATTTAGAGCACTGAATCGCTTTAGTTTCTTCACTTTGGGAAAAGATTTATGAGATTTAATTTATTTATAGTTAGAGATGAGTTTCGGATAGCTGTTCGAAAATGGCGTGAAAATCCCCTAAGTGATTTTTCTAATTCTTTAGTTAGTAAGAATGAGGCTTTTAAGTTTCGCTTATATATATATTTTTTATTTACTGGAATACGACTAAGTATATATTCGTGTTTTTCTAAAAGAAATGTCTATTTTAATATTCCTAATACCGATTCTTAAGTATTTGAAGTTAAATATAACGTCTGTGGTTTCCCAATAGTTTTCAAAAACTTCTAATTTCTTTTATTTCTTTTGGGGCCGGGGAGCCCAGTCGGTTAGGCACTCGCCTAGCATGCGAAAGGTCCCAGGTTCGGGTCCAGGCATCGCCAAAATAACTGCCGACCTATAAACGGCCCGTGCAGCCAAAATGTCCGACGAATAATACCCCGTGTAAGGGAGTGCACGTTAAATATCCTTCAAAGTCCTAACGCGGCGTACGATGTCGCCCTTAACGGTTGCGTTGGGTGCCTATTCAGGTGTTGGCTCGTCACTTGACTGTGGTTCTAAAATACGACGCCCGTCGCCAATAGCCCTCGTGTAGCTTTAGTGCGACGATAATTCAAACCTAACCTTAACCTTTTATTTCTTTTTTTAAATTCTTTTTCTTTAATTTTATTTTTTCTAATTTATTAAAAAGGATTTAATGAACTTAGCAAGTTTAATTTATAATTTTGGATTAATAAAAATCATGGGTTCTCTATTAGCGTGTTGAATTTAATTTTGGAGTTGCATCAAAATTACTAAATAAAAAGCCTAATTTACTATTTCAAATTGCGTTTTAAAGTACCATGGTATGAATGTTTTGTAAATTTCTTCTTAAGGGAGAATGGGCGCGCTGGACCGGGGGTCTCCAAAGCAAAGTGCTTCAGTGTTAATCCTATGGCGAAAAAAATACTTTCGTTGCCACATTTCTCCGGCTGTATTGAATATTTTTACAAGCGGATTTTTTTATGTGATAAACTAGCAAATAAAAACCCGTTCTTCGCACGGAATAAAAGAATATCAAATCGATCCAAGTATAAGTGTCATTTAATTCGCTATAGGATAATAAGCTTTGCCTTTGTTCCCGTTCATTATAAAGAATAAAATCCCGTTACTTGTATTTTTATTTTTGAATTTTAAAGCAATATATCACTATAAAATGCACATCCTCAAATCACAAAAAATCTTCCTCAATATGAACTTACTGTATCGCAATTTTCCTGATAAATCCAATAACAATGTTATTTCACGTCAAACCTCCATTCTGGGTTTTAAAAAAAATTAGCTCATTGGCACGTTCAATTATTTTTCAAATCATTCATTTAGTTTCTGAAGGTAATGGCAAGAAAATAAAAGCAATTTCAAGTTTAATTATTTTTTGCGTTCATTTTAATTTCTTCTGTCGAATGGCAACACGAAAGGGGAAAATTATCGGATTTGAGCGAAATTGGTGTATTTTTTTTTCAGAAAATTCGAATTTTCTCTAAAAAAGGAACAAATATGAAAAAACCTAAGCCTCAGGTGCACACGTTGGTATTAAAGGGAATCTATCTTAAAAATTTCGAATTTCTGAGGGCAGTATAAGTAGATCATTTACGATCCACAGACATACAGAAAGACTCTTTTATTATTATAGACTAGCAAATTTATACCCGTTCTTCGCACGGAATAAAAAAATATCAAATAGATTCCAAATATGTGTACCATATACCCTGTTATAGGAGCATAAACTTATTGTTGTTTCCGCTCGTTATAAATTATAAAATCCCGTTTCATTGCCTTAAAATTCCAAAATGAAAAATACGCTATAAAATGCACTCATAAATGTCATCACCATTCCCTCATAAATACATAAAACCTTTTAGCTCATTTGGCGCGTTTTGGGAAATAATTTGGCGAGAAAATAGATATAGCTACCCACACCCATTATACAGTTCTAACACAATGACCTTCGAACAACCGACCAGCTTATAAATTATTTATAAAAGAAATTGCCTATTTGGCGAATTTTAGTTAATAATTTGGCGAGTTTGGCAACGTATTTGGCGAAAAAATGAAGACATGAAACACTAATAGCTCTAGTGCGATGGCCTTTATTAACCATCATAGTTCAGTAATAGCTTAACTATACATTTATTGCTTAAATATGCATACATGCAGTTAACAGAAAATCAATGAAAAAATCATCAAATAAACCCACAATAAAATCCGATAATGAAGACTGGCGGAATTACGTCACTTGAAACATGTCAATTATTTTTCAAATAATGAATTAAATTTTTATAAAGTAATGGCAAAAGAATAAAATAAACATTTTGAATTTTAAATGTTTTCGTTAAAAGTTTTATTTAATTTTTTCAGCTGATGGCATCAGGAAAGTTGAAAAAATGATCGGATTTGAGCGAAAGTGGTGTATTTTTTTCAGAAAATTCGAATTTTCTTCAAAAATGGAACAAATATGAAAAAACTAAGCCTCAGGTGCACACGTTAGTATTAAAGGGAATCTATCTTAAAAATTTCGAATTTCTGAGGGCAGTATAAGTAGGTCTTTTACGATCCGATAACAGACACACAGACAGACAGACTCTTTCTTTTATTATTATAGATGTAGCTGACTTACAGGTCCCAACTTTCCCAGTTTTTGAAATTGGATCGAATATTTTTTTTTTATATTCAATAAATAATTTTACTCAAAATATTCGAAGCAATTTCAAAAAGTGGGAAGTTAGATACCTGTAAGTTATCTACATTTATTATTTAAAAAAAAAAATTGTAAAAATATTCAATACAGCCGGAAAAATGTGGCAGAGAAAATAGTTTTTTCACCTTTGGATTAACACTGAGACACTTGAGTTTGGAGACCCGCGGTCCAGCGCGCCCATTCCCCCTTAAATATTGAGTAATGAATATATTCCTCTTTAGGAAATTAGCATGCGTTCTCTAATTTTTCCTATCAATTTTTATATCGAAAAAATTCCGGACACACCGACCGAAAATGTGAAGATATGTTCACAATGAAGTTAACAATAAACCCCAAGACATTATTAACTATTCACCCAAATATTTCTAATAAACGATGACATTTCCATGCATAATTTAATGGTCATTAGTTCCCGTTTGTACAATTTTCATTAGTTCCTACTATCTATCACAAGAGAACAAAAGCCGCAGTAGTTTGGCCCAATGTAGGTAGGAATTTTAACTTGGCGAAAAAAATTGTGAAGCTGCTTGAAAGTCGCCAAATTATTCGCCTTTCATTGTTCAGAGTGATTTAGTGCCAACGAAAATCTGAGAATTTATTTAAATTTTCTATTTTTTTTAAGAAGGAAAGTTTGTTTAAATAATCAATTAGCAAACGGAATTATAAAAACAAATGTTTAGCAAATTATAATCCAACAATTAAACAAAAGTGCCGAAAAATGATGCAATCACCAAATGGTTCCCCAGGCCAAAATTCACTGCCAATTGCTCAGCATGCCTAAGCTGAAGAATATTAATAACTGCATGTGCTTGGATTCTGTATATATATTAAAGTAAATTAGGGAATTTTAAATCATCGTAGGGGGCAGGTAAAAAGCATATTGATGCGAAACCGGTATAACAGCTTCCATACAACTTCCACCCAAACAATGTGAATTAAGGAGGAATAGGCGCGCTGGGACCGCATGTCTCCAAACTCAAGTGCCTCATTGTTAATCCAATGGCGAAAAAACTATTTTCTCTGCCACATTTCTCCGGCTGTATTGAATATTTTTACAAAGTTTTTTTTTTAAATAATAAATGTAGATAACTTACTGGTCTCTATCTTCCCACTTTTTGAAATTGCTTCGAATATTTTGTGTAAAATTATTTATTGAAAATTTAAAAAAAAAAAAAAAATATTCGAACCCATTTCAAAAAGTGGGAAGGTCGGGACCTGTAAGTCAGCTACATTTATCACATAAAAAAATCCGCTTGTAAAAATATTCAATTTTGTCGGAGAAATGTGGCAGAGAAAATAGTTTTTTCGCCATTGGATTAACACTGAGGCACTTGAGTTTGGAGACCCGCGGACCTGCGCGCCCATTCCCCCTTAATACTTTAATTTTTAAGATATAATTTTTCACTAATGTTTTGTTGTTTGGGCGCATCCTATGAGCGAACCATAGCCTCACTTGGCAACCCAATTTCCCCATTGGTTTTCGACCCAGCGGCATTTCCACCTCACTCTTTCCTCTCTCGTGCTCTTTTATCATTAAATTGGAGTCAATTTGCCGTGGTCAATGAATTGAATCTCTTTTCAGCAATTACGCGTACAAGTAAAAGTCCGGATTCCGAATCTCTTCGGACGTATATCACGAAAAATAGCCATATTAACCCTTTCCGGGGACATTTAGGACATTGTATGGCGGTTGCTGAGATTCGGCGATTTAGCTCTCCATATGAGATATTTTATAAATTGATATACATTCTATAAACTCAATCTAATAGCATTACTTAAGGTATCCGCCTACGTTGGAGACAATTTTTTTGAAAAACGTTATTTATTAAGCATTTAAACATATTTTTAACACTTATATGCATAAAATATAAATAAAAAGTTTAAAAAAATCTAGAATAAAAATTCCTTTTTAATAAATTTTGAGATATTTTGTTTTTAAATTGGGGAGTAAAACACCATTATTCAAAACCTGATTTCATAAAAACTACTTAAGATAACCAAATTTCCTTTTACTATGTTACAGTGCTAACCCTTTTAAAGGCAATGAACTAAAATCTAAGAGATATATTGAAAAGGGGAAAAGTTATTGTTCGTAGAAACACAATACTCAGGGTTTTCGTTAATAATTGCATTTATTTTTAGAAATGTTACTTTGAAAAACCAGCTATAAAAATGAAATTACATATAGAACCGAATGATTCTAGTTCATTGCCTATAAAACAGTTTACTGAATATGCTGGATTTTTTTTTTGAAGATATCTATAAAACTTTTTGTTAAATCACGTTTTGAGTGAAGGTTTGTAAAGCAAAATTTACAATTCTCAGAAATGTGTTCTGACATTTCTAATCTGCAAACAAGCGTGTTTTGAAAAAGTAACCAATCAATCATTTATATTGCCAGATTACTAAAGCAAAACTTGATACCAATAAAGAAACTTAAATAATGTGGCTTTGCCTTATATGACCTTATAAATTACCTTATAAATTAAAATTTAATTTAAAAAACTAAGAAAAAACATTTATTAATTAAATATAAGCAATTAAAAAGTTAGTTTCGGATTCGAAATAAGACTTCCGGTTGAATTCGACTACTTTTGTCAATTATAAAAAAAAAAATCATAACTTCGTTTCTAGAGGACGTAAAATTCAAATTCTTACAGTTTTGGAAACTAGAATAATTGGGCTATAAAGTTAAAGAATAAAATAATTATATTGAATTTCATTTAAAAATAGGTATTTTAAAGTTAAACTACAAATTCCACCGAATTTGGCGACAAGAAGACAGATCACTTGGCGGCGCGGATCAGCCCAAATGACCAATCCCCTTATGGTCTATTACTGCGGTCCGCCTTTTGTTGAAACTTTTAATTGAGACGTTGACGCGATAAGCACTAATTAGGCAGCGAGAGGCATTAATTGCTTCTTCTGCTCTTCTGTCCTCTATTCTGGAAATGAAAGGGAGTCCTTTAAGCACAAACGGAAACGGACCGGGTTCGAAAATTGGATTTTCTGACCGTTATAAATCTATTACTCCCTGCGGTAGGGATGGAAAAAAACCGGTTAACTGGAAAACCGGTTTCCGGTTTGGATTGAAGGGATCTTCAACTATATACTGGTGTTTTAATTTCAAACCATGATCAGATATAACTCTCTTTCTTAAAAAATCAGTCGTTCATTACTTTTTATCCTTCTGAGGGACAAAGACGTACACTCTTAAAACAAAAGAGTGAAATTCACTCCTATAGGAGAAGTGCATTTTCGGCACCGGAAAGGAGTGGAAATTAACTCAGACTGAGTTAAAACCGCTCGTTTTAAGAGTGAAGGACGCAGATTGTTTTCTTTTATTTCTTTTACCCACTCCGAAAAAGAGTGAAATTCACTCCTATAGGAGAAGTGCATTTTGGCACCGGAAAGAAGTGGAAATTAACTCAGACTGAGTTAAAACCGCTCGTTTGTGTGAGATTGCATTCTCCAGCCTAGTTTTAGGATTTCTAACTTAAAGCTAAGGTGATCGGCGTTTAATGCCTAGTAGCGGCGGCGAATTTTTGGAGCGGCCAATTTTACGACCCATTAAAGCGGCATTCGGCATAAAAAGAATTATTATAAAAATACGAATATTTTTAAGAAAGAAAACAAATAATTTACGTTGATGCGCAAACGTATAAGAAACGTTGAAAGAAAAATAGCAGTTAAAAAAAATTCGCCCATTTCGCTTTTGATTTCTTGTGTAAAAGTACATAGATGATTCTAATATGTGTATCTATTTTAAACAGCACATACCACCTTATTTTGCAGCTAACCAGCTACCTTTCCCTGAAGGGGGAGAATTTTATGGCGGCAAATCACAAGCTGCAAATCTTAAAATCCGTCCCTGGTTCCGTCACCTATGACTGTCAGATTTTTCAGCAACACGGATTTTTTAAAAAAATATTTATACACTTTATAATTTTACCAAATTTTGAAATTCGAAGTAAGCGACGAGTCATTTATAAATTAACTGCTTCGGAAATATAATTTTTAAAAATTAAATTTTAATGTCATGCAGTCAAAAGAAATTTACATTTCAGTCAATTTTCTTATACCTCGTAGGGTTAAAATAAGACAAAAAAAAATTATATAATGAGAGAAAGAAAATCATTGACCAATTTTTGTTGTTGAAGTTTTTGAGTATTGGGAATTTTTTTCTAGTTTTTTAGTTGGGAAAAATTTCTTAAAAAAATGGTATAAATATATCGGTGAACTTTTATTTTTCAAAAGCAAACTTACTTAATCATTTCTTAAAATCTCTTTGGGCTGGGGAGCCCAATCGGTTAGGCTTTCGCCTATCATGCGAAAGGTCCCAGGTTCGGGTCCGGGCATCGCCAAAATAACTGCCGACCTATAAACGGCCCGTGCAGCCAAAAATGTCCGACGAATAAAACCCCGTGTAGAGGAAGTGCACGTTAAAATACGCTCCAAAGTCCCAGCGCTGCGGCGTACGATGTCGCCCTTAACGGTTGCGTTGGGTGCCTACTCAGGTGTCGGCTCGTCACTTAACTGTGGTTCTAAAAATACGACGCCGTCAATACCCCTCGTGTAGTTCTAGTGCGACGATAATTCAAACTAAACTAAAGGTGTACTTTCTAAATAAACCTGACGTTGCCACTGGTGTACCCTATTTCACCACTTCATTAGTGACTGTATAACAGTTACCGGTTAAAACCTGAAGTGAAAGAACCGGCTCGAGTAATAACCGGTGTTTTTTCAAGGACCGCACACCCCTATCTTAATGTTTTAATGATGATTTTGCTTTGGCGGTTGCTGTTTGTTGGTGATTATCGTTATGCAATAAACAAGCGTGTTTATGATTATTTATGATCGTGAGATGTTGATTTCATTGCGGTTATTGATTTTCTTTATGAATGAAATGAGTGCGTGGTTTTTTGAAGTGCTTTAGGCAGGGGTTCCCAATCGGTGGTACGCGTACCACTGGTGGTACGCGGGAATATTTCGGTGGTACCGTGAGTATGTGAGCAACATAATGCTATCAATAGCTTCTGTACGCATGAGCAGCATCTACTTTAAACATTAACATCATTTTAAAGAGAAATCTTTTTAACTTCAGGATCGGATGTAAAACCTGGAACCCTTTGATCTTCCGGCAAGCTCTGCTATTTTTGATGCCATTTGTTACGAGTTACTTGTGTGAGAGTTGATTTTCTGAACTCTTTGTACATAAAAATTAAACATAGAAGAATAACGAGGACTTAAGGGTGAAGATAAGTTCCATTACTCCTAATGTTGATATTTTAATCTCAGGCAAACAACAACAAATTTCGCACTAAAACTAAAAAAGTATAGTTTGTATGATGATAAATTTTTTGCTGAGTTTGTACTATTTTTTTATTTGTATGTTTTTAGGAATATGGGTAATAAACAGAACTGTAAATTAATACTGTTTTAATCTTTTTAATTCTCCTTTATTATAAGTATGCTATAAATAAACAAATACTAACCATTAAATGTGCAGTTTTCTCAGGAACTCAATTCAAAAAGCCTTTGAACACTTTTAGAAGAGTGAATATTAGACGTTTATTAATATATTTATATTAGGTCTGGTGGTACGCCAAAATTTCTCAAAAGTCAAGTGGTACGCAGGTGCAAAAAGGTTGGGAACCCCTGCTTTAGGGTGACCGGAGCCCTCCATTGAAGCCCATGTTAAAATGACCTTTTTTATGTACCTTTTTCTCAGAATCTATTTGATACTTTTTATTGAAATTTTTACCAGTTGGAAAATGGATGTTTAACTATACTTTAATCGAGGCTATTGCAAAATTTTTGATTAGTTTTTAAGTTATAATTTTTTAAGTGAAACTACATATTTTTTTTACCTAAAAAACATCAATAATATTAAAAAGAAAAAAAAGTAAGATAGTTATAGTCAAATCCCTCCAGCGGTTTTTAGAAACTAACTTTTTAAATACGTAGAGGCTGATACTTACATAGATTTTGAGAAAAAGGTATATGAACATTGAAAAAGTAAGTTTTGAGATATAAGCGTTTAAAGTAAACAATAGTGGTTTCTTACCTATAAAACATGACTGGATTTTACCTAAACAACGTTTGTTTAAAAAAATATTAAAAATACTTCCAGTATTTGAAACTTTTAATGTAAGATATCATTGAAAACCTAAGATTTCATATTTTAAAAAACACTTAAAACATTTAATGTCATTTTTGAAAGTTTTTGGGGGTCTGGTCCCCCTTAAAAAAAACGATTTTCCTTTCATTTATAAGAAAGAAATATAATGGTCATTGAATGTAATGAAATATGTGATTTATGTGATCTGTACGCCAACGAAGCAATAGAAAAATAGTTAAACACTTTACCGAGTGTCTATTTATTACCGTAATACTAAATATTATCGTGGAATAGCTTGTTGGCTTTGCCATGGTACTTTTATTTTAATGGATTATGTGTCGTGTTATGTGATAGTGAACTAACTAGGACCAAAAAGTTCATAGACGACTGACCCGGGGATCTGCAGACGGTCGGTCCCACTAAAGATCTTCGACTAAGGCCAGACTGAATTTCTCATTGCCAGGATGCCTCGCAAAAATGGAACAGTTAGTGACTTCCGCTAGCTGAGACCTTTTATTCCATACTTTGGATTCCTTACGATTGTAGTGGCTGTGAACCACACTACATCTATAGCGTACTTTATCTAAGCGAAAACCTAATGTGAAACATATAAAACAAACGTTAAAATTGAGATTTTTAAAAATTATTTTAATCTCGATTTCTTTTAATCGTATATTTAATGTCACTGGTTCTATCCATACATATTGTTTACGTGATAAACTGCATTACTATTATAACTACGATGCTTCTTATTAATTAGACTAGTTTTAGCTCCCACCCTACGTTTATAACGTAAACAAGTAGGTTTGTAACAGAATCTGTCACTTAACCCGTTTCCACACAACAGTTGTGTTTAACAGGTAAAAAGGCGCCAAATACAGCATTAATTCTATATTAAACATTTAAATGCTAAATTTGGCTAGTTTTATTTATTTTATTTCGAAAATTCAATCGTTATTACTTATCGTTTGCAAAAATTAATTTATATTTCAAAGAATAAATATGTAATATTCCTCGCTTTTAAATAGAGTGAAAACATTTCCTATCAACATACAAATAATCTTGTAGTGAAATATATTTGACGTCATTTCAAACGGATCGATGTCGCAAAAATAAATTTATTTTAATTTATTGTCTAAAAGAATTAGAGTTTCTCGAGCGATTGTTGCGAATGGCAATTGTGATTTAATTCTAATAAAAATGGCTTCCTATGCTTTTTAAATGAGCATTAAATTTTGCAGTTTTTTAAATAATTGAAGTACTTTGAAAATTTCAGAAAATAAATCGAATTCGATGTACTCTAATTTCTATGCGCTGAATTTTTGTGACGTATCACACTTGTACGTAGCATTAGTATTTTGGGCTATGAAAGTGGGTGACCGACAGACAGACGGACTGAACGATTATAATACCTTCCACTTTTTACGTTATGAACGTAGTGTGGAAGCTAAAAAATGGAACAAACTATTTGCATAATATTTACAGTTGAACCACAATCTAAACTGTACTGCGAAATGCAGTACGTATGATCACCCTAGTTAATTCGTTTTTATTGAGGACTAGTTAACTATAACATTAACTAAAATAACTATTGGACATTAACTATATATGTTTACATTAATTATTGCTTACATTGTAACTATTGTTAACATTAACTAAAATAACTATTGGAGCACATTTTCATTATATCTAGGAAAATTGCCTAATAGGGTACATAGAATTCGAACTCTTAATGTAATTTTGTTTTAAAGAAACATTAAGGTACACTCTTAAAACAAAAGAGTGAAATTCACTCAGAAGTGCATTTTCGGCACCGGAAAGGAGAAGAAATTAACTCAGACTGAGTTAAAACCGCTCGTTTTAAGAGTGAAGGACGCAGATTGTTTTCTTTTATTTCTTTATAATACCTCACATTCCAAGAGGATTCCAAAAACGGAAGAGTGTGACAACTTTCCACTCCGAAAAGTATTCACTTTAGGAGAAGTGCATTTTCGGCACCGGAAAGGAGTGGAAATTAACTCAGACTGAGTTAAAACCGCTCGTTTGTTTTTAAGAGTGTAGTTCTTCCATGTAATTTTTTTCACAACTTTTACGCTGTGCTGGGAAGCGCTGTCATTTATTTTAAGGCACTCTCTAAGATCAGGTGCACCTCCCTGACATTATACTTCGTTAGTTCTGTGTAATCTCCTCGCATAGAAATGTAATTAGGTTGAAAGGAAAACTTCCCTCCGAATTTAGATTTTTAAAACCATACACTCTTAAAACAAACGAGCGTTTTAACTCAGTCTGAGTTAATTTCCACTCCTTTCCGGTGGTGCCAGATAATATGTGAAACTGTCCTCCTATAGGGGAGTGAGTATTTCACTCTTTCTGGTGTTTAGAGTGTAGATGATCATAGTTAAAGTATTAGATTGGCAGATCACGTGACCTCCAATGCTAACGACGGGACGCGCATGGAGGCCAAAACAAGGGGGCAAAATGGCCAGTGTTGCTGCCACTTTAAGGAGAAAAATAGTACGAAAAAAAAAATACCATTTAATTCTGAAATTACAAAAAAATATCGTAAAAATACTAGCTGCATTTTGGAATTTTTTTAGTGACTTTAAATCCTTTTCTAGTATTTTTTGTTGGTGTAATTTTAGAATTAAAGGGCATTTTTTCGTAGTATTTTTCTCCTTAAAGTGGCAGCAACACTGGTTATTTTGCCCCCTTATTTGGCCTCCATGCGCGTCCCGTCGTTAGCAGTGGAGGTCACGTGATCTGCCAATCTAATACTTTAACTATGATATCTATGTTTAAAACACAGTTTCTGAATTAGTTTTGAAGATAAAAGTGAATGTATTTTCATTTAACCCATCAGAATCAACTTTATTATTAATCCTAAAAATAAATGCTTTATTTCTATTTTGTACCCTGAATTAAAATATAGCATGATTTAAGATAAGATAACATAAGATTTAAAAAAAAAATACTTCTTCAAAATACTTTAATTTAAAATTAATTAAGAGTTTATTAACTAATTCCGTTGCGAGAGTTTATATTGTTCAAAAGTTTAAGATCTTACGATTAAGGTTTCAATTAATTACGTTTTAATGAAAACTGCAAGTTTTTTTTACAATAACTTGGAAAATAAGTTATTGACATTGCATGTGTTTTAATGTTGTTATGTATAGTCCCTGGACAAATTATTAGACTCACTGCAAGATTTCATGTAAAATATTAATTACCGGGTGATATTGTACCGTTTTATCATTTTAAATTTTTGTTTTTAGATATTATCCAATCAATTACCGATTTATTCGACATACATGAAACAGCATATTCATTTAGAAAAACAAGTTTATTAAGTTTTAAAGAAAAGTGAAATGAATGTTAGTAAAAGTCAATATCTAGTTGAGCCACCTTTAGCCGCTATCAAAGCTTTAATTCTGCGCGGCATGCTATCAATGCAAGACTGTACTGTCTCCTGCATTTGAGGATGATGATTACAGGACTGACACAGGTTTGTACTTGTTTACGTTCATGTATCACTTTGTCAACACAGTGTTGCCAATCAATAATATTGTAGTTTAAATATACCATTATTGCATAAAAACTCTTAAAAAACATAAAATAATTTTTTAAAAATACAGTAGCGTCTAATAATTTGTCCAGGGACTGTATCATCAGAAACCTTTGACAAAATATTGTTTACTTCTTAACCTTACAGGCAACAACTCTTCCACACGGTTAACTATTAACAAGGGAGTAATAAACATATATGAAGAGTACAGGGGAAAAACCGCTTAATTTCGTAGAAAACTTTCTTCATCAGGATTCTTTGGCAACAATAGCGAGTCATCGCCTAAACTGGTGTAAGGAAACCGGTTACTCACTTTGTTTTTCTCTCACGGCAACCCTGATTCACGCCAGAGATCAGTGGACACTATAGTCACACATTTGTACCGCGAAAGAAGAACCAAAAAAAAAACACCCTGTTTTCTTAAACAATGTCCGCCAAGCACAAAAGAATACGGAAAGATTCCTACGAAATCAAGCTCTTTTTCCCCTGTACTCTTCATATATGTTTGAACGAAATCATTTTGAACAATAGCTATTTATTTCCAATTTATCATCTGTATTTTTTTCGTATTTCTATCCATATATCCATTTATGGTTTGTAGTGTCCTTGACTAAACGTCAAGAAATGAGACTAATATTGACAACTACAAGTATTATTTACCAGAAACATTACGTATGACGTAACAGAAAAACAGCAATACAAACATCAAAAGACTCTATAAAGCGACTATCACAAATGTATTTTTTTTCTATGGTCGGGACCGAATGGCCGCGGAAAAAACTGCACGCAGGGGCAACCTGAATGTTCTACTGCCAAAAAATCAATCAAGTTTCGTGTATTCGGAGATTTGACACATGTGTTCATTCACTGGAACAGTTGCTTCTTAAACAGAGCATCTTTAGGAAAAAAAAAGGAGGCTTGATTCTAATTCTAGTATGTTTAAGAACGAGATGTATAAAGCTGTGTACTACACCTTTTGGTATGTAACATTTTGAGAAACTCTTTGGAACCATACATTACTCTTATTTAACCCTTGTTTATTTCATTTATCAATCTTTCAGAGGTTGAGCATTAACTTCGAACTTGTGAGTTAATACTCTTATTTTTTGTGTTTTTAGTTCAAGTATGAACTCTATATTTTAATTTATAATCTCGACTCTATGTGTTAACATTGATATCGGAGTTCATTAGGTGGTTAGACATCATAATGTCAGTAGGTGCTTGTCAGCGACAGCTTTATAACTCTCTGCACATCTCACACCCTGTGGTCTCGTTTAGACCAGTAGGTTTAGAGTAGATTGTTGGTTACCCAGAGGAGATTTGGTCTATGGACTTAAGCTTTCGGCCACATTGATTAGAGACTACTCAGCTATGTACTGCCACTCTATATTTAATTTATATACTACAAGATCACCAAAATAGAGTTAAACATTGAAATATTACAGGGGGCTCAGTCGGTAAGGACGGATACGGTTCCAGTTTTCTACTCTTTCTGCTAAAGTATGATCAGGGTGCGTATAAACCCAATGTTGAAAAGCATCAATGGTAGCCATCCATGGCAAACAACTGATCACATGGATCAAATGATCTTTTTTAGCACGATTGAGATCCTCTTGATTGGTAAAGAAAACATCCCAATGCGGTATGGTAAGCAACTCCATAGACATGGAAGCCAACTCTGCAATCTCTGATGGACAATGTTTAAAAGCATTTAGGCGCAAGCTATGCACTAGAAAGGAATGAACAGCATGACCTCCTTCATGAAACATGGTCAATAGATCGCCTTGCAGGAGGGAGGTCCCCGGCTCGAGCCCAGACACTGCTAAGATAATTTCCAACCTATACATATTTTGTGCAGATGTCCGACGAATAATATTTCTTGTAGAGGAAGTACACGCTAAATATGTTCCAAAGTCCCCATGCCGCGTACGATGTCGCCCTTAACGGTTGCGTTGGGTGCCTACTCAGTAGTCGGTTCGTCACTTGACTGTGGTTCTAAATTACGACTCCCGTCGCCAATATCCCTCGTGCAGTTGTAGTGCAACGATTATTCAACCTAACCCTCTATTAGCATGAAAAACCCATATTAAGGGGGAATGGGTGCGCTGGACCGCGGGTCCTCCAAATCAAAGTGCCTCAGTGTTTTAATCCAATGGCGGAAAAACTATTTTCTCTGCCACATTTCTCCGGCTGCATTGAATATTTTTACAAACGGTATTTTTTTTAAATGATAAATGTAGATAACTTACAGGTCTCTATCTTCCCACTTTTTGAAATTGCTTCGAATATTTTGTGTAAAATTATTTATTGCAAATTAAAAAAAAAATATTCGCAAAAATTTCAAAAAGTGGGAATGTCGGGACCTGTAAGTCGGCTACATTTATCACATAAAAAAAATTCCGCTTGTAAAAATATTCAATACAGCTGGAGAAATGTGGCAGAGAAAATATTGTTTTCGCCATTGGATTAACACTGATGCACTTTGCTTTGGAGACCCGCGGTTCAGCGCGCTCATTCCCCCTTAAGTTGATAATTTCAGAACGGGAAGCGTTACATTGGACTTGTTCGTTGGAGAAACATATTCCAGTATAATAGTTATAATGTGACAATTTAAGGATAATTAGAGTCTAGGCCGTGTATGGCGACTGTTTTCACGTAATTACATTGTATCTAATATTTTAATAAGATGTTTGAATATACAGTCCCTGGACAAATTATTAGACGCACTGTATTTTTTTAAAGTAATTTTATGTTTCTTAAGACTTTTTATGCAATAATGGTATATTTAAACTACACTATTATTGATTTTTATTTAAAAGTATTGTTGTAGACTACATATTTGTATTTATTTTAAGATAATTATGATGAATTATGATTAAGATTAATTTATATTAATTATTTATTATAAGATTATTTATGTGTGGAATCATCATCCTCAAATGCAGGAGACATTACAGTTTTGTATTGATAGCATGCCGCGCAGAATAAAAGCTTTGATAGCGGCTAAATGTGGCTCGACTAAATATTGACTTTTACTAACATTCATTTCACTTTTCTTTAAAACTTCATAAACTTAGGCTTTTCTAAATGAGTGCTGTTTTATTTATGTCAAAAAAATCGGTAATGGATTGGATAATATAAAATAAAAAACAAATCAATTTAAAATAATAAAACGGTACAAAATCACCCGGTAATTAATATTCTACATGAAATCTTGCAGTGCGTCGAATGATTTGTCCATGGAGTGTAATTGCAGTTTTATGTTTGTACATTTTACACTGTCAAGCGACCAAAGGACATTTTCATTCAAATAACAAGTAAAATAGCACATTGCCGTTCATTCTTTTCCTGTCCACGTATGTACCTGGTATATTCTATTTACGTTTTTTATTTGTCTCCCCCGAAGCATTTTTCCCCCCATTTTTTTTATAAGATCGTATGATTGATTTTTGACAACTGCTATACGTCGTGGTATATCAATAACAACGTCAGGTGGTAAAAAAATATATATGTTTGGAGAATGCCATGTCACTGGCTTGACATGTAATTGAACCATCAGAAAACCAGGTTGCACTTTTTTTGGGGATAGTAACAAACATATATAAATAAACAAGTAGGTTTGTAACAGTATCTGTCACTAAACCCGCTTCCACACAACAGTTGTATTTAACAGGTAAAAAAAAAAGCGCCAAACACAGCATTAATTCTATATTGAACATTTACATGCTAAATTTGGCTAGTTTCATTTATTTTATTTCGAAAATTCAATAATTATTACTTACCGTTTGTAAAAATTAATTTATATTTCAAAGAGTAAATATGTAATATTCCTCGCTTTTAAATAGAATAGAAATATTTCATATTAACATACGAAAAATCTCGTAGTGAAATATATTTGACGTAATTTCAAACGGATCAATGTCGCAAAAATAAATTTATTTTAATTTATTGTCTAAAAGAATTAAAGTTTCTCGAGTGTTTGTTGCAAATGGCAATGGTGATTTAATTCTAATAAAAATGGCTTCCTATGCTTTTTAAATGAGCATTAAACGAGCATGCTTTTTAAATGAGCATTCATTATTTTTTCAATTGTTGTTAAGTTAAAAAAAAAACAACGCAAAAGGCGTTGAAAGCATCTTAATTGCTCCATATTACGTTATAAACATGGACCAATTTCTGAAATCTATATATTGCATCTAGAAATACGTTATTTCGACGTCTTAATATAATAAGATTATTAATCTAACTGAAATATATCTTTTGGATTACGTTTATTTCATGTACGAGTATAAATGGGGCGTCGAACTCGTTTGACGATTGACAAATGTTCCTAATGTCAATAATTCAAAAGGTGTTTTACATGTTTTCAGATAGGTAAATATTATTCATAATCAACTGAAAACAACTTGTCAACTGTCGTGGTGTTAAAAGTTGCTATTGACGGCCAAAATATTTTATTTTAATGCACAATGTATATTCGCTATGACACTTGTCTATTTAATCTGTTGAACTCCAGAAGCCTTTTTGGATTTTGTTTTGCATTTTGGTTACGTAAGCTTACAATAGCGTCTTTTTTGTCCGTAAAAACCTGTTAAATTTGTCATTTCAGCCCAAATTATTTTGTAGAAACTAGTTTGAAACTTTGTAGCTTCAACATTCAAAGTTTTTTGGTGTTTTGATATGTCTGCCTATACTAACTACACCGTAAAAAAAGCCTGTTGTTTTAACAGAAAAAGAACCCCTCTCAGATGGTGTGACACAAACTATCGTATAATTTATAGAGTCAGAGTACTACCATGGAATAATAAACGTCTAATAGCTTACTTTACTTATGATTTGTTTATTTTTTGCCTATTGTAATAACATTCTGCAAGGCTTTAAAAAGCACTTTGAGTTTAATTTAAAATAACTCGCGTCAGTGGATATCGAATAAACATAACTACCTCAATTTTTCAAACTTTCTCTTTCAAAATTTCATCAGAAAATTGTCAGCTATTTCATACGTGTCCATGGCAGTGCTTATTCCAATAAACAACTTAATTTATCTACAATTTATGTTAGGCTATGTCCTGACTACGCCACAAATACCACAAAGGCAACAAAACTTGGCGACTTGGCACAGTCAGCCCCCATGCTATTGCATCGCTTGGCGCCCTTGGCGGTCGCCAAATTTTGTTGCCTTTGTGGCGTTTGATGTTGTGGTGAGGACATGGCCTTATGTAAGTTTGTTATTGTACCCTATTGCATGCATTGAGGCCCATTACATGACTTTTTCTGCATTAAAACGCAAGTTACGTAATAAGAGATGTATCGAATTTTCGCGATATTGATTGATTTTTTTGTTTGGTTCACATACGTGGGAAAACGTGTAAATAACATGTCTATTTACTAACACAACTTCGTGCTTGCAATGAATAGAAGCTTTTTGAGTATAAAGTTTACATATTTTTATGTTTGTTTGTCCGTTTCCCAGTTTAATGACGGTTATGGGAATAATTTTTCTCAAGCTATAACTATTGTTTTGCAAGCTTAGCTGCGTTAATGGAGAGTGGTTTATTTACTCATATTATAATTTCCGATTAGCTTATTTTATTAATTTTAATAAAGAAAATGCAGTTTTAGGCTGTCAAAGGCGCTTGAAAACTGAGCTAGGCGGGTTCTGGGTAGGTTTAATTAAATTAAAATTAATATCACCATATTTCTGGACAGTAATATAAACGATTAGTACAACAGATAATACAGGGTGGTTATAAAATAACGCTCGCTATTCGGAGAAGTCGGTAGCTTGAATGAATAATCCGAATGCAAAAAACTTCGAGACACTTACTAACCAAGAAGGGGGGGAAAGAATGGAATCATAAAAAAGCACTCTCGTCTCTTGACCAGGGTTCTAAATTACGAGGCGTAATTGGCTGTGTTAAAGCTTTTAAAGGAGTCTAGAAATCGGCAGCCGGAATCGATAACATTACATTAAAAAAGAAATAGTTACAATAATCACCGACAGATGGCGCTGCCAATGCAAACACAATATTGTAAGCATTGGCAAAACCAAGAAGCGGTCATTTCTTGCATTAATGTAATGTAATCGATTCCGGCTGCCTATTTCTAGCCTACTTTAGGAGCTTTAACACAGCCAATTTCGCCTCGTAATTTAGAACCCTGGTCAAGAGACCAGGGTGGTTTTTTTTTATGATTCCATTCTTTTTCCCCCTTCTTGATTAGTAAGTGTCTCGAAGTTTGTTGCATTCGGATTATTCATTCAAGCTACAGACCTCTCCGAATAGCGAGCGTTATTTTATAACCAACCGGTACTTACTAGCAAATGCGTCATGAACTAACTACTGAGGTTTTTAACTAAAGGTTTTTGTAATTGCAACTTCAGTTTGATGTACTTTTTTACTTGAATCCACATGAAATTATTAAGATAAAAATGATAAGTGTTCATGGTCTACAATCCCTTTAAAATTTTAATAGAAATCTGTATCAATCTCAAGAATGCTGAAATTAAAAGTAAAACAGGTGGGTTTGTAACAGAATTTGTCACTTACCCCGCTTCCACACAACGTTTGTGTTTAGCAGGAAAAAACGCGCCAAATACAGCATTAATTCTATATTAAACATTTACACTCTAAATTTGGCTAGTTTCATTTATTTTCTGTCGAAAATTCAATAATTATTTGTTATCGTTTGCTAAAATAATTTATTTTTGGAGGTTACGGTTTATTTAAAATTAATTGGACATTCTAACATTGTATTAATGTTTTTTAATTTAAGAAATCCCATGAATAGTGAGAGAAAAAAAATCTCAGGGGAAAAAATAAGAAATCTATTAACAATATAGTAGAAAAAAAGGCCCATGTTCAATTTTGTAGCATTATACACCTGTCAGTTTAGCGTTTTATAAATTGTGTTGAAGCGGTTCTGGGTAACAGATACTGTTGCAAACCTACTTGTTTATTAAAAAAAAAATAAAGCGTTTTGTTCTTTTAAAGAAGACCTTCCACTGTTTACGTTATAAATGTAGTGTGGATTGCAAAATGACAAGTCTTCATAAGTACAACACACAAAGTGAGGTTAGGTTTGAATTATCGTCGCACTAGAGCTACACGAGGGGTATTGGCGACGAGCGTCGTATTTTAGAACCACAGTCAAGTGACGAGCCGACACCTGAATAGGCACCCAACGCAACCGTTAAGGGCGACATCGTACGCAGCGTTAGGGCTTAGAAGGATATTTAACGTGCACTCCACACGGGGTATTATTTGTCGGACTTTTTTTTGGCTACACGGGCCGTTTATAGATCGGCAGATATTTTGGCGATATGCCCGGACCCGAACCTGGGACCTTTCGCATGCTAGGCGAGTGCCTAACCGACTGAGCTTCCCAGCCCCTGACGAGTCTTTATAAGTACAACAAAGTGAGAATAGATTTTGCTAAATTTTTTTCCAACGTTTTGACTTATGAGTAACAATAGAAAAACGAAGTCAATACTGGACGATGATAAAATTATGTCAAATAATCTTCAAAATAGTCAATTATTTCTTGACGGTGCTCATATTAGATGTTTGTTCCATGAGCTGTAATTTGTAAATGTCTAAAAAAAAAAATCTAAAACTTATCTCTCCTTATTTTAAACTATAAAGTTCAATTCGCATAATAAATTATTCAAACTAATTAAAAAGTTGTTTAGTACAATAAAAATAACTGGGAAATGAAGTAATTAAAATGATTTTTCTAGAAATAACATCAAACACAAATGATATAGCAAAAAGAATAACAACAAAATTCAGAATTCATTCATAATTTTTTTTCTAAAATGTAATCTCTTTATACTGCTCTGAGTTTAATTAAAACTCTTACTATTCTTATATTAAATGATTGGATTTAAAAGACTTTTCGAATGGAAAGAATGACAAGTTTGATTAAAAATAGAAATAATTAGTTTACTCTAACAATTAATTATGTCAATGACAGATAACTAAACTGGTATTTAGTTTATTCATTTAATTTAAATATTTTTCGTCGTTTTTTTTTTGTATTTGACGTTATCTTTGGTACAGGGTGAGGCAAATAAAAGCGGCCCCGGTCTAGAGATAGGAATACGTTGAAATGCTTGGCGTGAAAAACTCTTGAAGCCGCATGAAAGCTTTCAAATGGAAATAAAAGATTATTCAAGCTTGCAATGGTTTCACTTGACAAACCTGTTTTTACATTGGTTGGATTGGATTAGCATCACATTAGAGCTACTCATGGACTATTGGCCAGTTCATATCGTAGTGTGTATTGTATGAAGACGGCTTCTTATGCAATTTTTTTTTGTCTTGCAATCAATTTAGAATGTTTTGTAGTAAGTAACAAAAACAAAAAGGTCCGATTCTCTACGATAAATAACAACCGAAATAATCACTATAATATATATAAATATATATATAAATTATAGTGGGAACTTTTTTTGATCAGCTCTACAAACCTTGTTTACATTTCATTTCAACTAGCTTTTCAAACCATAGCGTAGTTGCCGGCAAATAAGTCGCCAAGTGTTTGTTTGGGCTTAATATTGGAGCGATCAATGGCTTCATGTTAGCAAACCAGTTTTTGTATTGGTTTTGACTTGGCAACATTTATGTCGTATTCTTATCTCCACGTTGGGGCCGCTTTTATTTGCTTCACCCTGTATAATCCTTATTGAATGTTAAGTTTAATTGCTCGAAAGAGTTTACGCTTCAATTACGTTTGGTATGTTGGGAAAATTTAAAGCGAGTAAATTAACTGTCTTAGCCTAACTAGCAATCACTAAAACATGCCTTATTGTTGTATTTTTAATAGTTAATAGTAATATTTAAAAATATTTTTCGCTTCATTTACAATCGATTGTATTTTAATTTATAGGCATAAGACATATAAAGACAAGAAAACCTTTAATTTTGTCGTATGATTATAATATGTTTTCTGGTGCATAAATAACTTAATACTAAACAGAAATGTCAGTAAAAGTTTTTAAAAAAAGCAAAGTGTTCAAACGCAAATAGATGTTCTGAAAAGGAGAAAAAAAACTTAAGTAGCATTAATTCTAAAATCTTCCTTATTTTTTCTTCGACAGGAACTATAATTTTATCTATCTTTTAATTTTTTTTAATAATTTTTCAAAATCAACGTTTTTTTTTAGTATGAAAGAAATACAAAAGCATGAATTAGTAAGAAATATAGGTTATATATATTTAAAAAAATATTTTATCTCGTTTATTAGAAAACAAAATATTTACATTTTTTAAAAACCTTTTTAGGTACCCTTTTTTTAAGTGAGTTATCCATTAAACATTAATAAAAAAACTTCAATGAAATATATTTAATTTTATAACCAAGAATATATGTTTTTCAATGAGTTAACATTAAAAAAAATATTTCTCTAACATTATTAATCTGTATTAAAACTCGCAAATCATTATTCATGGCATACATAAAACCCCCTTCAGTTTAGCAATTTATTTTTAATGGCAAATGTTAATGTATCCCAAATTTAACAGCACATTTTTATCATAATCTCTTTAAAATGACACCGAAAGATGAAAAATAACTTTTAGAAATATAAAACCCAAGAATAATCGCATCTTTAATCATAAGAGAGAATGAACTAGACTTTATACTATTCGAAAAAGTACTAAATGCAGTTTTTTTTTTGTTTGTTTAAGTAAAACAAGACGGAATGGTTAAGTTTAGAAAGTAAATTATAGGACATGGAAGAGTGCCATGATAGTTGTTGAATTTAGAGTTCATTGTTCGAAATCATTAGCCTATTTCTTTACAGAGGGGTTGTCAGTACCCTACACTCTTAAAACAAACGAGCGGTTTTAACTCAGTCTGAGTTAATTTCCACTCCTTTCCGTGCCGAAAATGCACTTCTCCTATAGGAGTGAATTTCACTCTTTTTCGGAGTGGGTAAAAGAAATAAAAGAAAACAATCTGCGTCCTACACTCCTAAAACGATCGGTTTTTAACTCAGTCTGAGTTAATTTCCACTCCTTTCCGGTGCCGAAAATGCACTTCTCCTATAGGAGTGAATTTCACTCTTTTGTTTTAAGAGTGTAGAGCTAATGCATTAGTTTTCTAATCATAACTTTCGCAGAAGTATTGCTTAGCCCTATTTCCCGTCGAACATCGGAATGAAGCAAATTTTGAAACGAAAATGTTACCTAGTTATTTAATTATATATTTTTGAAGTTTTAAAATGCCAAAAATATGCAGCATATGGCGACACTATTTTCAAACTTTATCAATTAATAATTAAATAACCGGATGTTATTTTCTTTTCAATTTTGTTTTAAATCGATGCTTTGATGATTCCCATACCTGGTGAAAATGGGATAACATGGCAAAGTTATTCTTTTGCGAAAGTTGTGATTTCAAAACTAATGCATTAGCTTTAGGGGACTGACAGTCCCTCTTAATCTAGCGGTGGCTGGGGAGCCCAGTCAGTAAGGCCATTGTCTTGCAGGCGAAAGGTCCCAGGTTCGGTCCCGCGCATTGCCAAAATAACTGCCGACCTATAAACGGTCTGTGCAGACATTTAAAGTCTGATGAATAATACGCCGAGTAGAGGGAGTGCGCGTTAAATATGCTCTCCAAAGTCCCAACGCTGCAGCTCCAAAAAGTTGCGTTGAGTGCCTACTCGGGTGTTGGGTTGTCACTGGAATGTGGTTCTAAAAATCACAACGCCCGTAGCCAATAGCTTTCGTGTAGATCTAGTACGACGATAACTCACTTCTTTACCCACCACACCATAATAGTCACAAACTGTACGATTCGTCGCCAAGTGGGCGCAGAGCGCGCCAATTGTGAACTCGAAATGCCCGCGCCAAGACTGGAATGCGCGGATTCGAGGAGAACAATTTTAAACTTTGAACTAGGCGGAGGTAGGAGAGAGGGGCTGGTGGCCCAAATGGAACAATAAGTCACTATCATTTGCTAGATATTAATTATATTTGTATATCAACGAAAATCTTTTACTAATTGATTTATTGCTGCAACCTCGTTAAACTTAATAAAATTAAAATGATTCTAACAAACTTCAGTTGTATTAATTCAGCGTTTTGAGTTTCGTAATGACTACCTCCGATCCTATATACATCAAAACTTTACTCAAACCATTACTAAAAGTTATTTGTATTAATAAATAATTTTTTATAATATTTATTTTTTATTAACTAGAATATTGATTTTTTATTAACTATAATATTAATTTTTTATAAACTATAATAATTTTTTATTAACTTTTATATTCATTTTTTATTGACTATAATATTCATTTCTTATTAACTATAATATTCATTTTTTATTAACTATAATAATTTTTTATTAACTATAATATTCATTTTTTATTAACTATAATATTCCTTTTTTATTAACTAGAATATTCATTTTTTATTAACTAGAATATTCATTTTTTATTAACTATAATAACTTTTTATTAACTATAATAACTTTTTATTAACTATAATATTTATTTTTTATTAACTATAATATTCATTTTTTATTAATTGTAACATTCATTTTTTTTTAAATTATAATATTCATTTTTTATTAACTATCAAATGGTTCTTTTTAACTAAACCTGGTCCAATTTATTGACGTCCTTATTGATCTCTTGGTGTTTTCTATGAAGAATTATTGCTTCTTTTAAGTACATGCAACACGAAAGGCATCATAGTGTCCCGTGTTATTTATGACCTGTTGTTTTGCAGGATTAGGAACTTTTTGTTTTTAATGATTGGTTAATTTGTTTTGTTCCAATTCGTTAGGGGAACTTTAAGGGGACACAGTACATCAAAAATGGCAAAAAATGCGATTTTTTTTTTATTTGTGCTAACATTAAAGTTTTAATTCTCCTAAATAAGTCTATCAAGTTTTAAAAGTCTAGCTACATTTAAAAAAAAAGTTATTTCACTTTTTATGAGGAAAGGTAATATAAAAATGCAAACGAATGAAAACTTTAAATGTGTTTTTAGCGGTGTTCATTTTTCCTTGATGACAAGTTTTTCAAAACGCTAGGGATTTTTTAATTTTTAATAAAAGTCTAAGGAATTTTGTATGCAGTCTGTCAAATACGTTAACATTAAGAATTGGTATTAAAATTGTTTTCAAAAGTAATACTTTTTTTATAAAAAAAAATACTAAAGTCGAAATTTTTCAAATATGCTAAAATAATTTGGGATTTTCTAAATTTGGATACCAATTCTTATGTAAAACAGTTTAAAGTACAAAAGAAAAAAATGGGTTAAAATATTTGTATTTAAAAAAGCCTTCTCAGCATTTTAAAAAAGTTCACAAAAAATTAATTGTTTTTAAATAACTTTAAAATTAAATTATTTTTAAATTTTTCTTGTCATATATTGTTTTTAAATACAGATTGAAGTAATAAAACATCAATTTTATATTGAATATGGCAAAATTAAAGATTTTTTTTTTAAAGTGGTACCGTAGTCCCCTTAAGGCTTAGGTGTTTTTGCCATGAAAACCTATCTAACTAAAGTTATGATCCCTAATTATGATCCCTTACGATTTTTTTTACAAAGAATTCCATTAAACTATATTAAGGGGCTGGGGAGTTCAGTCGGTAAATCGCTTACCTTGCTTGCCAAAATTAACAGGTTCGGTCACTGGATTTGCTTAAGTAACTGCTTGTGCAGCCAAAAGGTACGACGAATAATACCTTGTGTAGAGGGAGTACACATTAAATATTGTTTTTAAGTCCCGATGCTGGGTATGATGTCGCCTTTAAATGCTGCCGTTGGGGGTGCCTACACAAGTGTCGACTACTCGTTACGTGAGTCAGGTTCTAAATTTGATAATTTTATCGTTTCCGGCTGTCTGATTCTAGCCTTTTATAGGAGCCGGAATAACTAGCCTAAATTACGACACTCGTCTTCAATAGTCCTCGTGTAGCTCTAGTGCGACGTTAATTCAACTCCAAGAACCAATATACGAATTTCCGGGAGTGCACGTTAAATATGCTCCAAAGTACCAACGCTGCCAAAATAACTACCGACCTATAAACGGCCCGTGCAGCCAAAAATGCCCGACGAATAATACCCCGTGCAGAAGGAGGGCGCGTTAAATATGCTCCAAAGTCCCAACGCTGCTTACGATGTCGTCCTTAACGGTTGCGTTGGGTGCCTACTCAGGTGTCGGTTCGTCACTTGACTGTCGCTCGAAAATATGACGCCCGTCGCCAATAGCCCTCGTGGTGTAGCTCTAGTGCGACGATAATTCCAACTGAATTGAACGAACTACGAATTTCCTATAACGACAAAAATAACAAGTTCTTCTTTGAAAATAACTGAAACGTAACAACTTTTCACAAGTCCATAATAATCACACTCTATTTGTGAGAGGAAAAATAAAGTCAGTTGTCGGACACTCCTTCTAAACGTCCCCTTCCCGAATCAAATATGTAAATTACACATGAAAAGATGCTATTTGTGTTATAGATATATATGCTGTGGATTCATTTTAGCTATTTTTCATGCATAAGATCGATATCAACTGAAGCATGACAAATAGCAGGTTTGAAAAGTTCTTACAAATCATAAGCTGTTAGTTATAGTTCCCGCCACCCTTATTTGTTTCACTTTAGGGATGGAAAACCGTAACCGGTTTTTTGCCCTCGGTTTTGACTGAAAAACCGGTTTTATAAAACCGGTTTTTAAGGTTCGATAAAACCGGGTCGGTTTTACCGGCGTTGTAAAAAAACCGGTTTTTGAAACACCGTTTTTTTTCTTAAAAACCGCCATCCCTAACGTGTTCTAATTTGGTTGGCGGCGAGTATAGAGGTTCAGTCAATATGTACTTGGTGAAATATGTATAAGGAATGTTTTTTTTTTATGAATTGGGAGTCAGGCTTTTAGCCAGGCAATTGCGGTAGCCAAGTATTAAAAACTTTTGAAGTTGTGGATATGTCATTTTATCACGATGTTTGAGTTAGTCTGGAAGAGTCATTTTTAACTTTCGATTGCCTAATATGGAATGTAAGGTAATGAAAGTATTTCTATGGGGTCGAAAAGCCGAAATGGAGGGTTTGTGTTTTCTGCACGTTTTAGAAGGGTGCTGATTCTAAAAAAGGTTTTGGGACATTAGTCCGTCTGTCTGGAACTTTTTACAGCTTTAACAAAAATGTACTATTTGTTTTATATGATCAAGCAATATAACCCTATGTTAAGTTGATAATGTAGGAAAGTATTTTTTAATTTTAAAAACGTTCTATTTACAAGCAAACAAATAGGTTTGTCATAGAATCTGTCACTTAATCCGCTTCCACACAACAGTTGTGTTTAACAGGTAAAAAGGCGACAAACACAGCATTGATATTCTATATTAAACATTTACATGCTAAATTTGGCTAGTTTCCTTTATTTTATTTCGAAAATTCAATCATTATTACTTATCGTTTGCAAAAAATTATTTATATTTCAAAGAATAAATGTATAATATTCCTCGCTTTTAAATAGAATGAAAACATTTCATATCAACGTACAAAGAATCGCGTAGTGAAATACATTTGACGTCATTTCAAACGGATCGATGTCGCAAAAATAAATTTATTTAAATTTATTGTCTAAAAGAATTGAAGTGTGTGTTTCTCGAGCGATTGTTGCGAATGGGCACTGGTGATTAAATTCTAATAAAAATGGCTTTCTATGCTTTTTAAATGAGCCTTAAATTTTGCAATTTTTTAAATAATTGAAGTACTTCGAATTCGAATTATTTTCTGAAATTTTCAATGTCTCAGTTTTTAAGTTTATTCTGATTTTGATGCGCTGATTTTTTTTTGACGTATCGCACTTGTCCGTAGCATTTGTAGTTTGGGATATGAAAGTGGGTGCAGACAGACGATTGATTATAATACCTTCAACTTTTTACATTATAAACCATAGATATCATAAGTAAAGTATTAGATTGGCTGATCACGTGACTTCCAATGCTAACGACGGGACGCTCATGGAGGCTTTTTAAGGGGGCATAATGGCCAGTGTTGCTGCCACTTTAAGGAGAAAAATACTACGAAAAAATACCATTTAATTCTAAAATTACAACAAAAAAATACTAGAAAGGATTTAAAGGCACTAAAAATATTCCAAAATGCAGCTAGTATTTTTACCATATTTTTTTGTAATTTTAGAATAATTCTAAAATTTAGTTAAAAGTTTAGTTATAAAGTTTAAAGAGTATATTAGTATTTTAGAATAATTCTAAAATTACAAAAAAATATCGTAAAAATACTAGCTGCATTTTGGAATATTTTTATTGACTTTCAATCTTTTTCTAGTATTTTATTTTGTAATTTTATAATTAAATGGCACTTTTTTCGCAGTATTTTTCTCCTTAAAGTGGCAGCAACACTGGCCATTTTGCCCTCCTATTTGGCCTCCATGCGCGTCCCGTCGTTAGCATTGGAGGTCACGTGATCAGCCAATCTAATACTTTAAATATGATATTTATGTTATAAACGTAGTGTGGACAGCTAAAAAGGAAACCAAAGTTGGAAAACTATCCCCGCGTTTTTAGTACTCAATGATTTATGTTAGTGTAACTGTCTTTTTGTTTGCATTGTGAAAAAGGGCTACACTCAGAAAAAACTTCTGCTCAAACTGCATAAGTAAAAACCAAGTATTACGAAAAACTAGTTTCATTACAAGGTTGTGTTGTTCCAATACAACTGACGTTCGCTAGAGGAGACGTATATTCCCTGCGCGATTGACAAAAAACTGTAAAATATATAGCTTTCTAATATCGTCGGTAAAATGACAAAACCACGAATGTGCAAAACTAGAAATGTGCAAAGGGATGGGAAACCGGAAACAGTTACACCGGTTTTTGGCCTCGGTTAAATGGCCAAAAACATTTCTTTAGCTGAACCGGTTAAAACTGAAGAACCGGTTTAAATAAACATTTTAGCCGGCTAAACTGAAGGTTATTGTTAGTTTGCATAATCGTCGCACCAGAGCTACACGACGAAAGTTCAGTTGTCGACGGGCGTCTTACTTAAAAACCACAGTCAAGTGACGAGCCGACTCACCTAAACTGAAGGAAAAAATGCAGTTAAATAAATCAATGGATATTGGCGTTATAAAATATATCATAACGTTGCGTACGATGTCGCCATTAAAAGCTGCGTTGGGTGACATCTGCACTCAGATGTCGACTCGTCACATGATTGTCGTTCTAAATAATGACGCCCGTCGCCAATAGCCCTCTTGTAGCTCTAATGCAACGATATTTCAAACCTAACCTAGATAGACAGCCTTAATCGTTCACTAACCAAGCAACTAGAACCGGTTTTTAGTTACTTTTAACTGGTCCCGGTTAATACCGGAGGAAAACAAAGAACCGATTGAACCGAGAAGCGTTTTTTTTTCAAAAACCGCAATTCCCTAGAATCTGCACATTCGTGGTTTTGTCATTTGACCGACGATATAAGAACGTTTTATAAACGATACGAGAATAATAACTAATATTATAATTATATGTAACATTGAAACTAATATTTTTGCATATTTATAATTTTATTTTATTATAGGACAATAATAAAATGAAATTACAACACGTAAAGTTAAAATTATGTTACTTTCAAAATTGTTTAGTTTCATGTAAGATATGAGAATAATAACTAATATTATTGAAGTGTAATAAAGCAAAATTATAAATATCCGTATTTCATTAATAAAAACAGCGTCTAATAAAGTTGGTAAGGTAAGGTAATCGTTTCCGGCTGCCTATTTCTAGCCTCCTTCAGGAGCTTTAACACAGCCAATAACGCCTCGTATTTTAGAACCCTGGTCAAGTGACGAGGTCGACACCTGAGCGGGCACCCAACGGAACTTCGAGCGACATCGTACGCTAACGCCGTCGGGACTTTGGACTCCACAGATTTAACGAGCACGTCTGTCCCTGTGTACTCGAGCCCATCCGTGATGAGGATTTTCTACTATTTCCAGCACGGATCCGATTTATAGGATGACTGGCAGTAAGTGGGATTCGAACCCCCGCACTCCTGAGAAGGTTGAACCTCTAGGCTGATGCCTTAACCACTCGGCCACGGACGGGCCGTATTTCATTAATAAAAACAGCGTCTAATAAAGTTGGAATAGTACAGGGTGGCCCAAAAGTAGCCTAACAGTTAGTTAGGTATACAGTTATTTTAATACAGGTTAAGTTTAGTTTGGTTGAGTTATCGTAGTACTAGAGCTACAGGAGAGTTATTGGCGACCGGCATCGTAATAAAGAACCATAGTCAAAAGTAACAGCTGTTATTTACATACATATATTTACATTCTTAATCCCGAAGGTGCTCAAATTGCCTACCTTCGACATTGATACATTCCTGCAACCACCTGGTCCCGTCCTCTGGTGACATTTGCATATTTCTAGAGCATCAAACAAATAAACGGGGCCGGGATAGCCTGGTCGGTAAGGTCTAATAAACCGAAGATATCTCGAAACTAAACCAATCGTCTACGAATACGCTGTAGTCCGACTTTATTTTAGCCAACCAACAAAACTAAGGACGACTATGTCAAATACCTGTTCTAAATAACCCAAAGTTCTTACCAATTGTACAACATTAACTGTTAGGCTACTTTTGGGCCACCCTGTATATAACATAAAAAGTAAAAACGTTACGAGTTACAAAATGACAAAATTATTCCTGCTATTAAATACTATATGCATTTCCATCTCGAAATCTATTTAACGCAAGAGTAACCGGATCCATTCTAGATAATTCGTTTGCTTACATTTCCTAACTTTAGTAAATCTATATTTTGTATCGCATCCCACTTTTATTATCTTTTATACGTAATAGGTTTTGTGTATTTCATTACATAAGCAGATATTATTCCAATACATCCCAAATGAGAAAGTTTAAAGGTCGAAGGCGTTGCAATCCAGTTTGTTAAATTGTTATTTTTCATAATAAAAATGACAATTGAATTTTTTTTTATTCTTCTCTGATTTGTCTATTTCATTTTTAATTTAATGTAATTTAAATTTCTATGTGTTATTCACAGTTATAATATTTTTACAAAAACATTTTTTCAACATTAAATGGGCTTGTTTCACGTGGGATCTGGCAACAGCTCTAATGTATTGTTTTCATTTTTCTCGAATTACTATTATTGATATTCGAAATTGAGTTTTGTAAGAATAAGTTAGTTTAGTTGTTATTTCTTAAAATTACTTCTTGCTGTGCTTTTAATCATTTATCAAGGAAACTTGCACTGAAAGAAGTTGGAATTTAAAAAAAAAATAACTAAAATAATTTTAGAAAACTCAATTTGGAATACCAAGGCAAAAGTAATTCGAGAGGTTGGTTGGTAGACATATATTTTCAGGCTTGTGTGCTTGGTCACAAAGACCCGCTTATAAACCATCGTCAAGAAGGACGGACACGCATACACACACATGACAGATGCTGCCATCTATCGCCCCCTCTTTACAATTCAGACATGTCCCTGAAGGGGAGGGAATTATTCTCCAGGGACCTGTACCCGTGGGAAACTGCGCAATGACCGCCGACAGGACTTTCGGACCCAACAGATTTAACGAGCACGTACTCCGCATATACTCGACAAACACAAACATCCATGCCTTACCGGGATTCGAACCCGAACCCAGAGGCTCCAAAGGCTAGCTCCCTAACCGTTGCGCCGCCGGGTCGGCAAGTAATTCGAGAAAAATGAAAACAAGACCGCGGAGCTGTTGCCAGATCCCCTCGTGAAACAAGCCCATTAAACTAGTTGAGGGGCCGTAGTGAGCCTAGTGGTCAGCGTCTCGGTCTCGGGATCAGAAGGTCCTGCGATCGAGTCCCGGTACCACTGAAGACCTACCGAGTATATGCGGAGTACGTGCTCGTTAAATCTGTTGGGTCCGAAAGTCCTCTAAGTTCCCATACCAAATCAATACCTCTGGGTGTGACAAGCCAATTCTGGGGATCCTCTAGTTGTCCTCTGTCTCTAAAAATTAGATGGATCCACTTATGTGTGTGTGTCTGTTGTGTCTGTCTTACTTGACGAAGGTTTATAAGCGGGTCGCTGACCAAGCACACAAACCTGAATATATATGTCTACCGACCAACCAACCAACTAGTTGAGTTGTTCTTAAATCTCCGTTAAATGGTTAATGGGACTATAACGAGACACCTGGAAGCGTTTCTGAACAGTTTGTCTTGTCTAGCACAATCCGTTTAGAGGATATTATTGACAAAGGTTTCTCTTTGACCCAGTACTCATCTCTAAATAGTTTTAGTTTGAATATCGTCGCACTAGAGCTACACGAGGGCTATTGGCGACGGGCGTCGTATTTTGGAACCACAGTCAAGTGACGAGCCGACACCTGAGTAGGCACCCAACGCAACCGTTAAGGGCGACATCGTACACAGCGTTGGGACTTTAAAGGATATTTAACGTGCACTCCCTCCACACGGGGTATTATTCGTCGGACATTTTGGCTGCACGGGCCGTTTATAGGTCGGCAGTTGTTTTAGTGATGCCCGGACCCGAACCTGGGACCTTTAGCATGCTAAGCGAATGCCTAACCGACTGGGCTCCCCATTCCCTACAGTTTTTTTTTTGTCCAGCACAATCCGTTTAGAGGATAGTATAGACAAAGGATTCTCTTTGACCCAGTACTCCTCTCTAAATAGAGATGTCGCCCTTAACGGTTGCGTTGGGAGCTTACTCAGGTGTCGGCTCGTCACTTGACTGTGGTTCTAAAATACGACGCCCGTCGCCAATAGCCCTCGTGTAGCTTCAGTGCGACGACAATACAAACTAAACTAAACCTCTCTAAATAGACCCTGGGGGTTGGGGAAGCCTAGTCGGTAAGGCTCTTGCCCTGCATGCGGAAGGTCACAGGTTCGGACCCGGGCATCGCCAAAATAACTGCCGACCTATAAACGGTCCGTGCAGCCAAAAATGTCCGACGAATAATACCCCGTGTAAGGGAGTGCACGTTAAATCTCCTTCAGTGTCCTAACGCTGCGTACGATGTCGCCCTTAACGGTTGCGTTGGATGCCTACTCAGGTGTCGGCTCGTCACTTGACTGTGGCTCTAAAATACGATGCTTGCGCCAATCGCCCTTGTGTAGCTCTAGTGCGACGATAATTCAAACTAAACCAAACTTTAGTACGGCTGGGTGCCTATTCAGGCGTCACTCGAATTCTCGTCACTGGATTTGTGATTCCAAATGACGACGCCGGTCGCCAAATAGCTCCCGTGTCGTTCTAGTGCCACGATATAATTCCATTCAACTCTCAATAGACTTATTTTCTTCGAACTAAAAAAAGGCCCCCACTCTTGAAAACGGTTCGATACAAACAGATAAACACTCATACCTTATTTACCTCATGTCTCTCCCAACATATGTGGGCAGAGTGATAAAGAATTCCCACTTCCATTAGGGACTGACTACTCAGAGAGATAAAAAAAAAGGGGAGAGATAAAAAAAAAAATAGGGGCTGCGAGAGGGTGTTTGTTTCACTCGACAAAAGAGAAGAAACAGCTAATGCAATCGGTCGGGGGTCTTTTTCCAACCAACGTGACCGGAAATACTTTAGCAGCACTCGAACCCACCATTCCTTCTTTTCTTCCACACTACGTTTATAACGTAAAAAGTGGAAGGTATTATAATCGTCCAGTCCGTCACCCACTTCTTCCTAGCCCAAACTACAAATGCTACGGACAAGTGTGATACGTCAAAAAATTCAGCGCATCGAAATTAGAATACATTGAAAATTTCAGAAAAGAATTCGAATTCGAAGTTACTTCAATTATTTAAAAAACTGCAAAATTGAATGCTCATTTAAAAAAGATAGGAAGCCATTTTTATTAGAATTTAATCACCATTGCAACAATCTCTCGAGAAACTTTAATTCTTTTCGACAATAAATTAAAATAAATTTATTTTTGCGACATCGATCCGTTTGACATGACGTCAAATATATTTCACTACGAGATTCTTTGTATGTTGATATGAAATGTTTTCCTTCTATTTAAAAGCGAGGAATATTACATATTTATTCTTTGAAATATAAATTAATTTTTGCAAACGATAAGTAATAATTATTGCATTTTCGAAATAAAATAAATGAAACTAGCCAAATTTAGCATGTAAATGTTTAATATAGAATATCAACGCTGTGTTTGTCGCCTTTTTACCTGTTAAACACAACTGTTGTGTGGAAGCGGTTTAAGTGACAGATTCTGTAACTCCTTACTTTCAACAAAAACCATTTTATGTAAATATAATTCTTACTTAAATTAGCAATGCGTTTGATTTTTAGAAATCTTACTAAGAATACAGTTTGGCTACATTTATCATTGAAAAAAAACTTATATATAATTAATACTTAGATATAATTACTACTAATTTCACCAGTCGAAAGGCTTTGGAGGTTTTGTATTTTGGCCTGGTTCGCCCTAATCTTGAATATTGTACCCCGATATGGGATCCTTACTACGAGAATAGCAATAGTGTCATTGAACGTGTACAGAATAATTTTTTACGTTTTTTGTATTTGAAGAGTTTTAACGCTGCTTCTCGGGAAGTGCCTTCTAGTGTACTCCGAAATATGTTTAACATTTGTACCCTTAAGTCTAGACATCAAGTTTATTGTCTTTTGTTTTTTTATAAAGTTATTAATAATATGATTGATTCTACTTACATTACTAGTACTATAAAATTTAATGTGCCTTCTAGAGTTACACGTAATCGTTGTTTGTTTTATTTGAATTCTAATCGGAATAACTGCATTTTAAATTTTTGTCTATATAAATTTTATAAAACTTATAACAGTGTGTCTGAGGAACTGGATATATTTTGTATGCCTTTTAATGTTTTTAAATCTAATTGTCGGAGGTTATTCTCTTTGTAATGTTTTTCTTTTTTGTGTGTTTTTGTTGTTTTCATTGTCTTTTATGATGTGCATTATAATTGGATTTTTCTGTTATGTGCATCTGAAACAAACAAATAAATAAATAAAAATACAATCAACAGAATCGACCGTTTAAGAATTTGAGTATATATTCTTAACAAAATGCACTTGAAAATATTTTGGCAAAATTTCTCAGACTGCCTCTCAATTGTTATTAGCATTTCACATCTCCCTATCGCTTGATTGGTTGGTTGGTTGGTTGGTAGACATATATATTCAGGTTTGTGTGCTTGGTCAGCGACCCGCTTATAAACCTTCGTCAAGTAAGACAAACACAACAGACAACACACATAAGTTGACCATCTAATTTTTAGAGACAGAGGCCAACTACATTTTAAAACAAAAATTAAATTTCACTCCATAGGAGAAGTGCATTTTCGGCACCGGAAAGGAGTGGAAAATTAACTCAGACTGAGTTAAAACCGCCTCGTTTTAAGAGTGGTAGGACGCAGATTGTTTTTTTATTTCTTTACCCACTCCGAAAAAGAGTGAAATTCACTCCTATAGGAGAAGTGCATTTTCGCACGGAAAGGAGTGGAAATTAACTCAGTGAGTTAAAACCGCTCGTTTGTTTTAAGAGTGTAGAGGATCCCCAGAATTGGCTTGTCACCCCCAGAGGTATTGATTTGGTATGGGAACTTAGAGGACTTTCGGACCCAACAGATTTAACGAGCACGTACTCCGCATATACTCGGTAGGTCTTCAGTGGTACCGGGACTCGATCGCAGGACCTTCCGATCCCGAGACTCTATCGCTTGAGAACCCATAAACTAAGGCGTCAACCACTCTTTAACCCTCTTGACATGCCAGACTATCTTTTCTCGTAAGCGATCTTTTCTAAACTCTTCAACTTCTTGATACCCGCCCTTATCGCTGTTTACAAATAAAATGGGGCCCGGATGGCCGAGTGGTTTGCATCGCAGACCATTACGCTAGCAGTCTGCGCGCTGTAACGGGTGCGGGTTCGATTCCCGCCTTTGCCCTGGGTGTACTTCCTTTCTCTGTGACAGTAAAAATTCTTTCTGTGTCTGTCTTACTTGACGAAGGCTTATAAGCGGGTCTCTGATCAAGCACACAAGCCGGAATATATATGTACCTACCCTACCCTACCCTACAAATAAAATTCAAATATTTTTCGTCAACACAGTTTTAGTGCTCCTGAGCCAGCCAAGGATTTAAGGTAGGTAGGTAGGTTTGAATTATCGTCGCACTGGAGCTACACGAGGGCTATTGGCGACGGGCGTCGTAATTTAGAACCACAGTCAAGTGACGAGCCGACACCTGAATAGGCACCCAACGCAACCGTTAAGGGCGACATCGTACGCAGCGTTGGGACTTTGGAGCATATTTAACGTGCACTCCCTCTACACGGGGTATTATTCGTCGGACATTTTTGGGCTGCACGGGCCGTTTATAGGTCTGCAGTTATTTTGGCGATGCCCGGACCCGAACCTGGGACCATCCGCATGCAAGGCGAACGCCTAACCGACTGGGCTCCCCAGCCCCAAGGATTTAAGCGTCACTATGAATTATCTTCAATGGAAGGGGATGGGAAAATTCTTTTATAGTGCTATTGACCCGATTTCTGAATTTCTGAAGAAAAAAACACACTCGTATTGCTTTCCATTGTGTACTACACTTTAAAACTAGCTCTTATTCGACGATATGCATTTGTGTTCAATAAAATTACTTAACTTAACAGTGACAGTGAACAATATGACCCACGCTCAAAGCTTATTAAATTGGTACTAAAATAAATTATAATTTAATTATGGGGACTCCTACTTTTACTGATCCGTTCAGAATTAATGTAAACACAAAAATTTCGGTGAAATCTTAGATGATTGCTACTAAATATGAGTACTATTTATACGTTCACGGTTTACGCATTAATGTAAATTATTTGTTGTTTTTTTCTTTAAAATATTAGTAATCTTATAATACATTTTTATGCCGAATTTTTATTAATTGGTCGTAAAATTTGCCGCCCTCAAAAATTCGCCTCTCCAGGCTACAGCCTACTTAGCCTATTTAGAAATCCGGCCCTTTGTATAGACAAACAAACCAAACACAAGTGCAATGGGGCCGTAGTGAGCCTAGTGGTCAGCGTCTCGGTCTCGGGATCGGAAGGTCCTGCGATCGAGTCCCGGTACCACTGAAGACCTACCGAGTATATGCGGAGTACGTGCTCGTTAAATCCGTTGGGTCCGAAAGTCCTCTAAGTTCCCATACCAAATCAATACCTCTGGGGGTGACAAGCCAATTCTGGGGATCCTCTAGTTGGCCTCTGTCTCTAAAAATGAGATGGATCCACTTATGTGTGTGTGTTGTCTGTTGTGTCTGTCTTACTTGACGAAGGTTTATAAGCGGGTCGCTGACCAAGCACACAAACCTGAATATATATGTCTACCAACCAACCAACCAACAAGTGCAATCTTATTTCGTCTACAGACAAGAGCGCGCCAAACGCACGCTTCCTTCAATCGCCGACACCCCCTTCAAATAAACGGCGGCGGCAACACTTCAATTTCATAAAAGGACTCGTTGAAAGGAAAATCCGCCAAAAAAGCACCAAGGTTGGCGACGCTTTTCACGTCTCGTCGGAATCGCTTAACTTTCGTTCGAAAAGACGTGAAACGAAGTCTTTATGATTCGATTAACTGCTTTGAAACGTTCTAAGTGCCTGACGTCTTGTTTGGGAGAGTGGTTAATAAAGATATGTGTTTCTAAAAAAACCCGCTCTTTTTCGGATTGTGCTTTGTAGAGGGGGTAAGTTTTGAATCTTGATTTTAAACCTGAGTATTTGATAAAAACAGAATGGTTCATGTTTTTGGAATATAAATGTTTTAGAAATAATAAATATATTTTTATAATTGCGTGAAAAAAAAATCCGATTTTTACACTATAATTTTAATATCAGACGCGTGCGAAAAGTTATACTTTTAAGAAACAGTGATAAAAAATTGCTTTTTTTCACCCAAAAGCAGTGAAAAAAGTACTTTATTTCACTCTTTTCATAAGATGCCAACATTTCGAGTAAAATTTCTATTTCATAATATTCATAAAATCCAGAAATTTATTGATCTGCTTTATTTATAAATATTAAGCGCGTGAATGTTATTATAATTTTATTTTTGAATCAGTATCCATGTTCAAATGTTTGACTTTAAACTAAAAAATATGTTTGCCATTTGTAGTTCCAGAGATTTATCGATGCCGATCTTCTTTACGTAAAAAAATTAGCACGTGAATTATTTTTAAACCGATGAGATTTGATTTTTTTCACGAAATTATAAAAAATAGTGTATGAAACACGTGTGAAAAGTAAACTTTTTAAAACACGTCATTATTTCACTCGCTCGTACCTCGCTCGTGAAATAAAATCCACTAGTTTTAAAAAGTGTTACTTTTCACACTAGTTGCATAAATAACTATTATGATTTTTGGCTTAGTTAAAGCTTTAAGGATTTACGGTTTTTTTATATATCGGTAAACACAAAATTTGTTCGCTACTCAGAAAACGGGCATTTAATATTTTAAAAAGCCATTCCGATTATCTTACACTTCAAGTAATAAACGTGTTCATATTTTTGCTTGATACAGTTTAGGACAACTAGTTTCAACAAAAAGTGTGGATATTTTTAATTAGCTTGTTTCTATTGAGTTATAGAACAAACTCTTGCTATTAAAATTTATTTAAACATACATAGATAAATAGAAAAACCTCTTTAATAGAAATATAAAAATATTTAATAGAAAATATAATAAACTTTTAATAGAAATTTCTATAAAACATTTTAAGGGTGACCGGAGCCCTCCATTGAAGCCCATGTTAAAATGACCTTTTTTATGTACCTTTTTCTCAGAATCTATTTGATACTTTTTAATGAAATTTTTACCAGTATTTAAATGGATGTTTAACTATACTTTAAGGGAGGCATTTTCAAAATTTTTGTTTAGTTTTTAAATTATAATTTTTTAAATTAAAACTGCATATTTTTTTACCTAAAAAACATCAATAATATTAAAAAGAAAAAGGTAAGATATTTATAGTCAAATCTCTCTAGAAACAAACTTCTTAAATACGTAAAAAAAATTAGTCTGATACTTACAGTATAGATTTTGAGAAAAAGGTACATGAACATTGGAAAAGTAAGTTTTAAGATATAACCGTTTAAAGTAAACAATAGTGGTTTCTTACCTATAAAACATGACTGGATTTTACCTAAACAACGTTTGTTAAAAAAAGAATATTAAAAATACTTCCAGTACTCGAAACTTTTACTGTAAGATATCGTTGAAAACCTAAGATTGCATAATTTAAGAAACACTAAAAACAGTGAAATGTCATTTTTGAAAATTTTTGGGGGTCTGCTCCCCCTTAATACAATAATAACCTAAATAAATTAGAGTTAAGAGTTGATTAAAATTCAGTTAACGAATGTTCCATTCACTGGATAAAGCTCTAATAACTCAAGTTAATTTATTATTTATAGAAAATTAATAAAAACCTTCTAATTTTCACTAAAAGGAATAGCGGGCTGGGGAGCCCAGTCGGTTAGGCGTCCGCCTAGCATGCGAAAGGTCCCAGGTTCGGGTCCGGGCATCGCCAAAATAACTGCCGACCTATAAACGGCCCGTGCAGCCAAAATGTCCGACGAATAATACTCCCTGTGGCGGGAGTGCGCTTTAAATATCCTCCAAAATCCCAACGCTGCGTACGATATCGCCCTTAACGGTTGCGTTGGGTGCCTACTCAGGTGTCGGCTCGTCGCTTGACTGTGGTTCTAAAATACGACGCCCGTCGGCAATAGCCCTCGTGTAGCTCTAGTGCGACGATATTCAAACTAAACAAAAATAACCAAAATAAATTAAAGTTAAGAGTTGATTAAAATTCATTTAATGAGTGTTGCATTCTATGTATAGAGCTTAAATAACTCAAGTTAATTTATTATATAAAGAAAATTAATAAAAACCTAATTTTCACTAAAGGAATAATGAATGATGCCTTTCTATTAAGATACCAAAGACTATTAATCCTAATAATAGAACAAAAGAGCTTTTGTATGTGTCGAAATATTTTTGAGTGTGAACGACTATTTTTATCACTGTACAAGCACGTAAACATTTTTTGAAAATAAACTAACAACTACGTAGGCTTTCTTTTGTACCGAAGGAAAAAATGAAATGCTATAAAGAAGTTTTGATTAATCATTTTAAATCTAGTAATTTAAATGTAGTGATTTTTTAAAAAAAAATTATAGGTTAGTGATTTTTTCAGTGTAGGAACATTTATTTTTTTGTAAGATAATGATTAAATTTTTTAACGAATTTGAATTTCTTAGAAGCAAGTTATTTCTATCTATATATATTGTCCATCTATTGGTGCAAATTTAACTTTGACCGTATTAAAAAAAAATTGAATTTTTTTTTTAACCACCTGAGACCATAGATATCATAGTTAAAGTATTAGATTGGCAGATCGCGTGACCTCCATTGTTAACGACGGGACGCGCATGGAGACCAGAATAAGGGGGCAAAATGGCCAGTGTTGCTGCCACTTCAAGGAGAAAAATACTACGAAAAAATACCATTTAATTCTAAAATTACAAAAAAAATACTAGAAAAGCATTTCAAGTCACTAAAAAGATTCCAAAATGCAGCTAGTATTTTTACGATATTTTTTTGTAATTTTAGAATTAGGTGGTATTTTTTCGTAGTATTTTTCTCCTTTGAAGTGGCAGCAACACTGTTCATTTTGCCCCCTTATTTGGCCTCCATGCGCGTCCCGTCGTTCGCATTGGAGGTCACGTGATCTGCCAATCTAATACTTTAACTATGATATCTATGCGTGAGACATACAGACGTATAAATTCGTCACTTGAATGTCTGGTTAACCAGCAACACTAATAATTTATAAATAATTATTTATCTTTTTAAATTTAACTGAATTTTGAAGTATTAGGAGTAATGATATATCGCCCTCTGCGGGAAATAAAGTTTTATAAAATTTAAAAACATAGGTTGAAAATTAAATTTTAAACTCATGCAATGTGAAAATAAATTTACATTTCAGTCAAATTGCTTTTCCCTCGGAGGGTTAAAGTGCAGTGTTATTACAGCAGGGAAGTTATGCTGTTAAATTTTTTGTGTGTGAATCTCATGAAGTTGTTGTCATTGATTGGCACAACTATTTAATCAAATGAAGAGTACATGGGAAGAACCGCTTGATTTATTAGGAGTCGTCCCGTCATTGTATCTGCTTGGCGGACATTGGCGGCAGGAAACCGGTTTCTCTTTCTTCTTCGCTTGATCCAAGCGTCGGAATTGTGTATCGCGTGAATCTTGGAAGGTAGAAAAGTCGTGGTTTAGGACTTTTCAATTAATTTGCGAATCTTAAAATTTCTCTTAATTGTTTTAGAAAAATTCGTGATTTTCAATCAATCGTACTTTATTTTTAAAGCTTAACATGATGATGAACGTAGTCGTTTGAATAAAACGCGGAACTGAATTTCAGGGTTGCAGTGTGAGAAGATGCACAAGAAAGTGAGAAACTGGTTTCCTTACACCAGTTTAGGCGATTACTCGCTATCATCGCCAAAGATGCCTGATGAGGAAAGTTTTCTACGTAATTAAGCGGTTTTTCCCCTGTACTCTTCAAATATCAAAAGAAAAAAAATTGCAGCGAAAGATTGAAAATTAATTCATAATTTCTCAAACATGAATTAGAGGGAATCAATGAAATAAATGTTAATTACCAGGGAAAAAACGAAATAATTAAAAAATAATTTATTATCGTCAACGCGTTAAAAATAAATAAAATATAAAATTTCCAATATAATCAAACAATAATATTTATGAAGTTGTTGCCATTGATTAGTATAAGTATAATTTTAAATCGAATATCTGAAGTTTAAAAAAATATCTGCTTTTCCAGCCACGTCATTGAAAATTAATTCATAATTTTTGAAATATGACCTAAACGGTGGAATCAATTATCCAGGCAATCGAAAAACACTTCGCCATCATCGAGAACGTGTTCCATGGAATGAAATATCACATTCTCCCACCCTTGATTTTTTTTTCTTATTGCGAACAATTTTTCATCCCCCTTTCACCTCCATTTGCGAGTGTTCATCACTCATTTAGAAATATTTAAAAAAAAAATTCCAAAAAGTAAAGAATCAGCTTTTAAATATTTGCTCGCGTCAAACGATCTCGAACTAGCTGCTCGCCGAACTGGAGTGAAGTGATGATCAAATTCGCCCATGAAAGAAAAGAATAAACTATCTAGTTATTAACTGTTATGTTCATGTAAATAGAACTATTTTTAATTACTAGTAAAAAATAATAATTTTAAAAAGTGTACATATTGTTAAGTTTGAAAATTCTACTATATTTACACTCTTAAAGAAACAAGTGGTTTTTAATCAGTCTGATTAATTTCCACTCCTTTCCGGTGCCGAAAATGCACTTCCCCTATAGGAGTGGATTTCACTCTTTTGTTTTAAGAGTGTAGGACCTCTTTTAGCTGGAATTTTTCAAAGATTAGCTAATATTTAGATTTAAAAAATGGGAACCTTTTTGATATTTTTGAAAAGTTTAATATTAATTATCATGTTTGCGGAAACTGCTGTATTTGATATTTTTTCCTAATCCTTTGAACAATTTAATTATATAACCAAAATGCCTTTTCTATACTAATTTTTTTAAGAAAAAATTTAGCAAAAAATAATCTAAACTGATTGATTCTTGAAAATACCATCACAAAAAATATCATTCGAGGTTTTTTTTTTAACTTTTTGATAAAAAGTGAAGCAAATGGTTAATAAAGTAATAAAAAAACTCCAGTTTAGTACAGGAAATATGCACTTTGTATATATAATACTTTGAGAGAGTTTAAAACAATGGACATGTTCACGTTTTGAGTGGCAACATTTCCACAGCAATGGAAATAAGGACTCCGTTGATCAATCAATATACACTGCTCAAAACAATTAGGGAAACGCATGGTTTAAACCTTTCACCCCCAATGATTCCATTTGGAATCATCAGCTTGCGATTTTTTTTCTCACTAAGTTGAGCTTGCACTTATGTATTGTTAGATGGCAGAATCATGTCTTTAGGAAAATTATAAAATGTTTGTTTTAATTAAATGAAAATATGAAAAACATGGTAAAATAAAATTCACTCCCAAAAAATTTTATGAAATAAATGGACCCTAAATTCTTCACCCTTGCATTCTTAGATATTTAAAAATTGATTTTAATTTTTTTTTTAAAAAATACGTTTTGAAAAAAAATTATGTATAATTTAATTCCAAAGTTATGATTACAATTCCCCACCCGCCCTTAATTTAGTTAAATAGGATTTTTTTTCCTGTTTGTACCATTTCATTTGGATCAAAAATCTTTTCACAAGTTTTGATTTTAGAAATAAAAAATAAAACGTTGCAACTGAAAGGGTAAAATAAGTCACCAAAGTGATCCCTAGTTGTTTTAGCAGTGTTAGATAAAAAAGCATTGATTTAAAAATAACAATAACATAAAAAAAAACTTTAAACATTAAAAAAAAGAACTTATACGTACCTTTTCCATGCCAATTTTTGTGACACCATTTTATAGACAACTCAGGTTAAAATTTAACAAAATTACTAACTTAATACCAAAAAGCCTTAGGGATTTATTAAACACAATAATTGAAAAACGCGAAACAGAGAAAACAGGTTGCAAGCAGACGAAATACGTATTCAAACTTATAGGAATGACCCCAGAAAATATTTAATAACTTTTTTTCTACATAAGATATCATTATGAAAATTTCAGTCAATGTTCAGAAAGATATTGTGAAGAATAAGAACTAAAAACTGAAAAATCGATATTTTGACCAATTTTTGGGTACCCCCCTTAAAATACAATAACATCAGCCCAAACTGCTCTTTAAAAATAAGCGATGTGTCACTCCCCTGAAACAAAGCGGTCCGTCATTACTCACAGATCTGCGCAAAAAGCGGAAATCAGGAACACATTAAAGCGGAACAAATTGATTTTGGCATTATCATCTCCTCCCCCCTGTATGCTGGGCTTTGCAGCAAAACAATGTCTAATGACGGGTTAATAGAGCACTACTGGAAGTAGTATAGGCTACGGAGGGTTTTTTCCCCCTACGTACACGCTTTATAAGCAGATATTTGAATACCACTGCGACCGCGGAGGGATATACAAATTGGCTGAAGTGTAAACTTGTTTTCACTGCAAAATATTAAAAATTTTATCACATCTTTTCAGAATTGAATTTCTGTAGCAGATGATTGATAATAGGGTCTTCTATAGTTTGAATTGTAAATTTAAGTACAATTTTAAAAATTTACAAAAATTTAAGAATTGTGTGTGTTGCTGGAAAACCTGACAGTTAGATTTTTACGTTTTTATCCGCCAGCGGGTTAAGAGGTAGCTTTAGAATCCAAATTTTAGCTTACACACAACGTTTATAAGGTTAAAAACGGAAGGTATAATCGTTCAGTCCGTCTGCCTGTCTACCACCCAATTTTACAAAAAGAACCACAAGTCCCACAGACAAGTGGGATATGTCATTTTGAAGCTAAAAATCAGATTAGGCTACATTCCAAATTTCATTAAAAAATTTTAATTAGAAAATTATTTAAAATTTAAATAACTAAAAATTTAATCTACATTGAAATAACATGAACATTCCATTTTTATTCAATATTTTCACTGTTGCCATTTCGTTAAACGTACGAGAAACTTTATTTAAAATAAAAATAAAAACTTTTGAAAGAATTAATGAAAATAGCTAATTTTTGGTGTTTAAAAGTTTGAATTACAAATAGCTAAAGGCCCTGTTTGGCGAATTTCTTTCTGAGGTGTATAAATAGTTTGCTTCCTGTTGAGCACAAATGTTGTGCGGAAGCGGTTTAAGTGACAGATTCTGTAACAAACCTACTTGTTTAGTTAAACATGTTTTTTTTTTTGTTATCGTGGTTTGTAGTAAGTTCGCGCAAGAGGAGTTAAACATGCATTTTATGCAAATACCTTGTGTTTGTTTCAAAAGTAATGAGCGCGTGCTCTTCAACTATAAACAGGGATTTTAAATTCAAATTAAATTCGTAATTTTATTTAAGTTCAAAGCCTATGTGTGATTTTTTGTTAATATTGCACTTAAGTTAGCTACATAAGTAAAAATATGTTGTACAAATTAATCTATTGTTTTAGTATATCTATTGTAAAAAAATATAATTATCTATTGTAAAAAAATACAATTATCTATTGTAAAAAAATACAATTATCTATTGTAAAAAAATATAATTATCTATTGTAAAAAAATATAATTATCTATTGTAAAAAAATACAATTATCTATTGTAAAAAAATACAATTATCTATTGTAAAAAAATACAATTATCTATTGTAAAAAAATACAATTATCTATTGTAAAAAAATACAATTATCTATTGTAAAAAATACAATTATCTATTGTAAAAAAATACAATTATCTATTGTAAAAAAATACAATTATCTATTGTAAAAAATACAATTATCTATTGTAAAAAAATACAATTATCTATTGTAAAAAAATACAATTATCTATTGTAAAAAAATACAATTATCTATTGTAAAAAAACATAATTATCTATTGTAAAAAAATATAAGGAAAATATCGAGGGCGTGAACATTTCTCTTATGTTCAGAGAGTTAATGAACTGTGTTCTTATCTTAACATTTGAAGCATACATAATGTAATGTAATCGTTTCCGGCTGCCTATTTCTAGCCTCCTCCATACATACGTAAAGATCTTATTTGTAAAAAGGTAAAAATAAAAGGTAAACTGTAACATTTAATTCTGAAATTTTGTGCGTAAGCATTCATCTAGTAATTCCGATTATCTACGCTTCGGGCAAATGGATTTAGTGGGATTGAGTTTTAAATCTTCAGCAAAGCAACGGCTTCTTCGCCTACTTTTTTTTACTGGTCATAAAACCGCAGATGTTAGCAGAATGAATGAAAGAAAAGCTTAAAAAGTTAAAACTGAAGCTTTATAAAGGCGATGTGGGATTATTCTTCAACGGTTGGTTTCCTTATTTAGATGGAAGGTGACGAAAATATGCTTTTTTTTCACCTTCTGTAGTTTATATTTATTTTATGAGCGTGTATTTTGATTTTAACTCATCTCATTTTCTTTTATTACTTTCCATTACCCAATATGAAATAGCAAGGCAATAGAAGTATTGCGAATGGGGTCGAAATTCCGGGGATTTTTAGCCTACTTATCTTTTTTTAATTCGAAAGAATTTTAAAAAACGAAAAAGTAGGAATTGACATGCGGTCGATGTCCGCCTGTCTGTCCGAACCCCCCTTGCAAAATCTTCAGCAAAGGCAACGGCCTTATTTCTCGGAAGTCCTGTTGAGGCCGGGGTGCATCTCATGTTGGGCGTGTTGACCTAGCAGAACAGTGGGAAAATCTCTGTCCACCCCTCAGTCATACGGGCGGAGGTACGGGGTGTTAGCTGTGTTGGTGCACGTACCTCCACGTTGAAGAAGTGAAATCCAAATACATCTCTCAATCATTTAATGGAATCTTTAAGGTTAATATTTACAGGTAATGGAACATGCAAGTTCCGCTGATTACATTTGATAGTTTTGCAGTAGACATGATATTAATTAAGTTATGGTCCAGAGTCTAGTCGCTCCTCGCGCAGCGCGCGGGAAGGGAGCGGAGCGTGATCCGTCCTCGAAGGTCGGTGAGCGTCTGAGTGCTGTGTGTCGTTCCCACTGCCCACTGCGAAGTAGGAGGAGTGGAACAAGTTGAGGTGTCTTCCTACTTTTGTTGTGATGGTGCGCTAGCGTCCGGCGAGTGTCGAGGCGGCGGCAGTGACGTGTCGCCAACCGCTGCACACTCCCCCCGCAGTGTAACGTTACACGAATGTGACATAACGCCAAGGGAGTGTGGATCGCTCGGAGTCGTGGCCAGCCATGGATGTTAGGGTGGCTGCTCAGCTGTTGTAGTAGTGGCCAGCAATGGATGCTCGGGTGGTTTCTCCTTCGGGTCGGGTTGGATGACTGGTGCTTGACATTCAGTGAACGTCGGCGTCGCTCGGGGTGTGGCTCAGCTGTTGACGGGGCTTGACAAGGGCTCGTCGCTCGGTGGGCGTCTTCTACGGAAACAATTCCGGTGGCTTCGTCGTCGGTTTCCGTCAGACCAGTAAGAGTCGGTGTGAGCCGGTTCGTGGAGATTCTCGGTAGTCCTGTTGAGGCCGGGGTGCATCTCATGATGGGCGTGTTGACCTAGCAGAACAGTGGGAAAATCTCTGTCCACCCCTCAGTCATACGGGCCTTAAGGGAAAAATCGAGCGTTTGGTGTTTGTTTGTTTTCGAAAAGGGCCTTATGCCTAAGTGTTGAAAAAAACAGAGTTTGTTCGCAGTGCGCCTAAAAGTTTGCTTTGCAGCCAAAGGTCGTTGGTCCGAAGAGTTACTGTGTGTCGCTGTGCGTTGTTGCTACGTGTGCGAGCAGTGTGGGTTGCATTAGCAGCGAGTGCGCGCGTCGTGTCATGTTAGGGTGGCTGCTCAGCTGTTGTAGTAGTGGCCAGCAATGGATGTTAGGGTGGCTGCTCAGAAGGTTGCGTGTTCATATCACGTCCGGGTCACCAGTGCAGAGGTACGGGTGTTAGCTGTGTTGGTGCACGTACCTCCACGTTGAAGATGTGAAATCCAAATACATCTCTCAATCATTTAATGGAATCTTTAAGGTTAATATTTACAGGTAATGGAACATGCAAGTTCCGCTGATTACATTAGATAGTTTTGCAGTAGACATGATATTAATTAAGTTATGGTCCAGAGTCTAGTCGCTCCTCGCGCAGCGCGCGGGAAGGGAGCGGAGCGTGATCATTCCTCGAAGGTCGGTGAGCGTCTGAGTGCTGTGTGTCGTTCCCACTGCCCACTGCGAAGTAGGAGGAGTGGAACAAGTTGAGGTGTCTTCCTACTTTTGTTGTGATGGTGCGCTAGCGTCCGGCGAGTGTCGAGGCGGCGGCAGTGACGTGTCGCCAACCGCTGCACACTCCCCCCGCAGTGTAACGTTACACGAATGTGACATAACGCCAAGGGAGTGTGGATCGCTCGGAATCGTGGCCAGCCATGGATGTTAGGGTGGCTGCTCAGCTGTTGTAGTAGTGGCCAGCAATGGATGCTCGGGTGGTTTTCTCCTTCGGGTCGGGTTGGATGACTGGTGCTTGACATTCAGTGAACGTCGGCGTCGCTCGGGGTGTGGCTCAGCTGTTGACGGGGCTTGACAAGGGCTCGTCGCTCGGTGGGCGTCTTCTACGGAAACAATTCCGGTGGCTTCGTCGTCGGTTTCCGTCAGACCAGTCAGAGTCGGTGTGAGCCGGTTCGTGAAGATTCTCGGAAGTCCTGTTGAGGCCGGGGTGCATCTCATGTTGGGCGTGTTGACCTAGCAGAACAGTGGGAAAATCTCTGTCCACCCCTCAGTCATACGGGCCAAATCGAGCGTTTGGTGTTTGTTTGTCTTTGAAAAGGCCTTATGCCTAAGTGTTGAAAAAAAACAGAGTTTGTTCGCAGTGCGCCTAAAAGTTTGCTTTGCAGCCAAAGGTCGTTGGTCCGAAGAGTTACTGTGTGTCGCTGTGCGTTGTTGCTACGTATGCGAGCAGTGTGGGTTGCATTAGCAGCGAGTGTGCGCGTCGTGGCATCGCTGTGCGTTGTTACTACGTGCGAGTAACGTGTGTTGCATTAGCAGCGAGAGTGCGGCCGAGTTACGCGTCTTGTTGTGGCAGGAGTCGTGATTGACTATGGTGCGCCGTCGGGAAACACAGGAGTCCCGGAGTGAAAGACCATGGCGGCAAGGAGCAGTGTTTGAGGGTGCATGCGTTGTTGGGTGCGGTGCGGCATGCGTTTGAATGCGGTGTGGCATGCGAGTTGAATGCGGTGTGACATGCGAGTGTTTGTTTGCGAATAGCCTCGTGATTGTCGTTTTCAAGCGGGCTACGAATGCTGCGTGAGAGACAACCAAAATTTCGAAAAGAAAATTATTACTCTGCAATAATTGGTTGTAATCATCGAGACGAATTGTCGTTGTGTCGTGGCCGAAATGGAAAATTGAATTTTAATGTTCACACATTTCCTAAGATCGACGCGTGTCGGCATGTTGGAAAAATCCGCGAATGTTGACATTCAAAACAGTGTTTTAAAAATAAGATTTTTGCGGGGAAGAAAAAAAGTAATAGCAATGCTTAAGGCAAATAGCGGAGCATTAAAACTTTTGAAAAACGTCGGCAGTTAGGCCAAATTTTGCGGGACGTACGAAAAACGTGCCAATTAGAATGAAGCGTGGGCCGGTAGGCCTAACACTGTGCGCGGCGTACGAAAAAGTTATGACTGAGAGAAGGGGATGGACAAGGAGACATACCCAGTTGGCTGCATGTTGCAGGATCGGAGTGGCCGTTGCACCAGCTGGTTTGCGTAAGGGCAGCGATCGGCAGGGGGCCGTTGGTTCCGGGCAGCGATCGGCAGGTGGGCCGTTGGTTCTGGGCAGCGATCGGCAGGTGGGCCGTTGGTTCTGGGCAGCGATCGGCAGGTGGGCCGTTGGTTCCGGGCAGCGATCGGCAGGTGGGCCGTTGGTTCTGGGCAGCGATCGGCAGGTGGGCCGTTGGTTCTGGGCAGCGATCGGCAGGTGGGCCGTTGATTCCGGGCAGCGATCGCGTCTCCAGTGTACCGACGGGAAGGGGAATCGTCCGTCGGTGGCTTGCGCTCCTTGCGTCGCTATCGCCTAACGACGCGGAGATTGTTGTTGAAGGTTGCATAGAATCGTCCGGGTCACCAGTGCGGAGGAAGACGTCCCGGTCACCAGTGCGGAGGTACGGGGTGTTAGCTGTGTTGGTGCACGTACCTCCACGTTGAAGAAGTGAAATCCAAATACATCTCTCAATCATTTAATGGAATCTTTAAGGTTAATATTTACAGGTAATGGAACATGCAAGTTCCGCTGATTACATTTGATAGTTTTGCAGTAGACATGATATTAATTAAGTTATGGTCCAGAGTCTAGTCGCTCCTCGCGCAGCGCGCGGGAAGGGAGCGGAGCGTGATCCGTCCTCGAAGGTCGGTGAGCGTCTGAGTGCTGTGTGTCGTTCCCACTGCCCACTGCGAAGTAGGAGGAGTGGAACAAGTTGAGGTGTCTTCCTACTTTTGTTGTGATGGTGCGCTAGCGTCCGGCGAGTGTCGAGGCGGCGGCAGTGACGTGTCGCCAACCGCTGCAAGTTCTATCCATCGGATCTTAAAAATTATTTTTTTGTTAGAAAGCTATGACCTCAGAGACCCAACTTTCATACTTTTTGTCTGTCTGTACGTCCGGACGGACATAAATCTACTATTAGTCGACGAATTTCCCATTGAATTAGCATCGAAATTCAATTTCGAGTCATTTAAATCACTGTTGCCAAATCAGCAATGGCATGAGAAACTTTATTTATTTAAACATATTTGAAGCAAAATAATATTTTCATGAATAATTTTGGAATGACGTCATAAAATGTAGCACAATGTGATTCTTTGATTTTTCATTAATTGTTTACCAAGAAAGCGGCAAGGCATATTTTTGCATACAATTATGCTTAGCTTTAATTTACATTTCTTATTTTTTTTAATGCAGTTTGGGGTAGTTTCATTACTTTTGTTATTAATGAATATTTAATTATTCTTCGAACTACAAATAAATCGAGCAGATGATAAATAATATTAAGTTTATTTGCGGAAGAATATTAAGGATAATAGTTGATTTTGGCTATTAGAAGTTTAAGTTATAGCTGGATGCTGTGTTTCGATTTTTTTTTTCTAACGTGTATAAATCTAGTGTAAAAACGGTTGTTGATGATATTTACTGTTAGGAACCTAGTTTTTTCCCGATTAGAACGCCAGTAAGTATTTAAGTAACAGAAAATTAGGCTATTTTAGTTCTTTATGGAACTTCTTGTTTTTACTTGTTGTGGAGGAAGCCAACTTTAGAATAGTTGGTTGGTTTTGGTTGGTTTTAGAATAGTGGTCCAACTTTAGAATAGTGGTTTATCTGACACCACTCTAAAGTTCGAGCTAAAAAAGTTATAAATTTTCAGATTTGGTATGCGAGTTTCTAGAACCTGGCGAACCTCATAATTTTTCGAGAAAACCGCGCATGCTCAAAGTGTAGCTGCCGTATAACTTTTGGGTTTTAAGGCACTGGGCTGAAAATTAAAAACGTTATCATGCAAATCTTCAACCGAGTTCTAGCGTATTTAATATCTATTATTAAGTGCAATTGAAAGATTTGTGGAGCTTCATATTCTCTAAGTTTGGATAACCTCTTGCCTACCACTCTGTGACAAATATTGGCTAATTGGGGCTGGGGAGCCCAGTCGGTTAGGCTTCATGCGAAAGGTCCCAGGTTCGGGTCAGGGCATCGCCCAAAATAACTGACGACCTATAAACGGCCCGTGCAGACAAAAATGTCCGACGAATAATACCCCCACGTTAAATATCCTTCAAAGTCCCAACGCTGCGTACGATGTCGCCCTTAACGGTTGCGTTGGGTGCCTACTCAGGTGTCGGCTCGTCACTTGACTGTGGTTCTAAAATACGACGCCCGTCGCCAATAGCCCTCGTGTAGCTCTAGTGCGACGATAATTCAAACTAACCTAACCGAGAGGAAACGATTATTATATCCATGCGCGACTGACGACAAAAAAAAAAACTGTAAACAATATTTTCTAAAATAGGTGTAACAAAATTATAAAATCAATTTTAATTTAATACCATAATACATATTTTTTTAAGCTTTAGTATAGGGCTGGGGAGCCCAGTCGGTTAGGCATTCGCCTAGCATGCAGAAGGTCCCAGGTTGGGGTCCGGGCATCGCCAAAATAACTGCCGACCTATAAACGGGACTTGCAGCCAAAAATGTCCGACGAATAATACCCCGTATAGAGGGAGTGCACGTTAAATATGCTCCAAAGTCCCAACGCTGCGTACGATGTCGCCCTTAACGGTTGCGTTGGGTGCCTACTCAGGTGTCGGCTCGTCACTTGACGGTGGTTCTAAAATACGACGCCAATAACCCTCGTGTAGCTCTAGTGCGACGATGATTCAAACTAACCTAACCTTATTACTTTCCATTACCAAATATGAAATAGCAAGGCAATGGAAATATTACGATGGGGTCGAAATTCCGAAATGGAGATTTTTTTTTACTTGGTTTGGAAGAAGCCAATTTTAGAAAAGTGGTTTTTGAACGTATGTCTATCTGAAACCACTTAGTTAATCTATGAAAAAGGACAAAAGGTATAAGTTATTTTTTTGCAAATGAAGTGTAAACCCAATTCAAATGACGGAATATGAGCTGTTCACTATCCTTTTAGCTTCCACACTACGTTTATAGCGTAAAAAGTGGAAGGTTTTATAATCGTTCAGTCCGTCTGTCCGTCTGTCTGTCACCCACTTTCACAGAAAGAACCACAAGTCCCACAGACAAGTGGGATACGTCATTTTAAAGCAAAAAGTCAGATTAGGCTACATTCCAAATTTCATTAAAAAATTTAAACTAGAAGCTTATTTAAAATTGAAATAACTAAAAATTTAATCTACATTGAAATAACATGCAAATTCCATTTTTATTCAATATTTTCACTGTTGCCATTTCGTTAAACGTACGAGAAACTTTTGTTAAAATAAAAATACACTTTTGAAAAAATATTTGTTTATGTGATATAATTCGGTTTGGATTGTTGTATTATCACAATAGAGTTCTTTTAATGGTTCTATATATATGTATGTAGAAAGATGCATAGAGAATTCTAACTTAACATAAAAAAAAATATGCTAAGTTTCGCTTTTATTTTTAAAGCATCAATTGTACAAATTATAAATTTTTTGAACTGTAAATTAATTTAACAAATTATAAATAAGTGAATTTTCGAAAGAAATGTAAATGGGAAATTGTGGCGACAAAAATATTTATTAAAAAAGATTACATCATTATTCTTCGAACTTCAAACAAATTTAGCAAACGATAAAGTCTAATTATTAAATCTGAGAAAGAAGTTTAATGAAAATAGTTAATTTTGGCGTTTAAAAGTTTGAATTACAAATAGCTAAAGGCCCTGTTTTTATTAGAATTAAATCACATTTGCCATTCGCAACAATCGCTCGAGAAACTTTAATTCTTTTAGACAATAAATTAAAATAAATTTATTTTTGCAACATCGATCAGTTTGAAATGACGTCAAATATATTTCACTACGGAATCCTTGTATGGTGATATGAAATGTTTTCATTCTATTTAAAAGCGAGGAATATGACATATTTATTCTTTAAAATATAAATTAATTTTTGCAAACGATAAGTAATAATTATTGAATTTTCGAAATAAAATAAATGAAACTAGCCAAATTTAGCTTGTAAATGTTAAATATAGAATTAATGTTGTGTTTGGCGCGTTTTTTCCTGTTAAACACAAATATGTGGAAGCGAGTTAAGTGACAGATTCTGTTACAAACCTACTTGTTTTATTTTAAGGGGACACAGTACCTCCAAAACGGCAAAAATTGCGATTTTTTTTTATTTGCTAAAATTAAAGTTTAGAATCTTCTTAATAAGTCTACCAAGTTTCAAAAGTGTAGCTATATTTTAAAAAAAGTTATTCCACTTTTTATGCGGAAAGGTAGGAAAAAAATGCAAACGAATGAAAACTTTAAACGTGTTTTTCTCGGTGTTAATTTTTCCTTGATGACAAGGTTTTCAAAACGCTTTTTTAATTATTTATAAATGTCTAAGGAGTTTTGTATGCAGTCTGTCAAATATGTAGACATTAAGAATTGGTATCAAAATTGTTTTCAAAAGTAATACTTTTTTTATAAAAAAATACTAAAGTCGAAATTTTCGAAATATGCTAAAAAAAAATTAGGATTTTCTAGATAAATATTTTTTTAGGAAAAAACTACTGAAGATAAATCAAATTCTTAAGTAAAACAGTTTAAAGTACATGAGGAAAAAAATTGGGTTAAAATAATTGTATTTAAAAAAGCCTTAGCATTTTAAAAAATTAAAAAAAATTACACTTTTTTAAATAACTTAAAAATTAAAATAGTTTTAATTTTTTTTTGTCATATATTGTTTTTAAATACAGATTGAACTAATAAAATGCCAATTTTATGGTGAATATGTCAAAATTTAAAAAAAAATTGAAAGTGGTACCGTGTCTCCTTAAGTAATTTGATTAAAAACCGTTTGTTTCAATACCACAGTATAGATGACATATCCCCCCGGCTCGCGAGTAAATCTACTTACTACATGGTTAAATATATATAGAAATAAGACCAGCAAATGGAAAAAATAGATCAATCTCTCAACACGCATCGTTTATTCAGAACCTGCTAAAGCACACAAACAGAACAAATAGTCGGGTTTGTACCGTTATACAGTGAGTGATTGGTTAATGAAAAATGACCTTATACGAAAATGTACATTCAACTATTTCCGAAAAGGAAGATTATATGGCGTTTATTTTTTTAAAATTAATATCAATTTTATAACAATAGTTTGTACTAACACTCAGAAAAATGTTGCTCAAACAGCACATGTGAAATACAATTTATTGTGTAAAAACTGCAACATTTTACTATTGTGTTGTTTCAGTACGAGAATTGTGTGGATGGTACAAAACGCTAATTTGTGTTACAAAACTGACGATCGCAAGAAGAGACGACCCAGGTGACTGGGTGCCTACTCAGGTGTCGACTCGTCACTTGACTGTGGTTCTAAAATACGACGCCCGTCGCCAATAGCCCTCGTGTAGCTCTAGTGCGACGATAATTCAAACTAACCTAACCCAGAGGAAACGATTATTATATCCATGCGCGACTGACGACAAAAAAAAACTGTAAACAATATTATTTTCTAAAATAGGTGTAACAAAATTATAAAATCAATTTTTAATTCAATACCATAATACATATTTTTTTAAGCTTTAGTATAGGGCTGGGGAGCCCAGTCGGTTAGGCATTCGCCTAGCATGCAGAAGGTCCCAGGTTGGGGTCCGGGCATCGCCAAAATAACTGCCGACCTATAAACGGGACTTGCAGCCAAAAATGTCCGACGAATAATACCCCGTATAGAGGGAGTGCACGTTATATATGCTCCAAAGTCCCAACGCTGCGTACGATGTCGCCCTTAACGGTTGCGTTGGGTGCCTACTCAGGTGTCGGCTCGTCACTTAACTGTGGTTCTAAAATACGACGCCCGTCGCCAATAGCCCTCGTGTAGCTTTAATGCGACGATAATTCAAACTAACCTAATCTTAGCTTTAGTATAGCTATATATCCGAATTATTAAAGAGCAGATGTCGAACTACTTATCGGAAGAATACGTAAGTGCTAAAATTTATGTGCTAAACCTTTAACACATAAATTTCGAACTAAGCATGCATTATTGGCAAGGTAGTAGGTAGGTTTGAATTATCGTCGCACTAGAGCTACACGAGGGCTATTGGCGACGGGCGTCTATTTTAGAACCGTAGTCAAGTATGAGCCGACACCTGAGTAGGCACCCAACGCAACCGTTTAAGGGCGACATCGTACGCAGCGTTGGGACTTTGGAGCATATTTAACGTGCACTTCTCTACACGGGGTATTATTCGTCGGACATTTTTGGGCTGCACGGGCCGTTTATAGGTCGGCAGTAATTTTTGGCGTTGCCCGGACCCGAACCTGGGACCTTTCCGCATGCAAGGCGTACGCCTAACCGACTGGGCTCCCAGCCCGCATTATTGGCAAGATAATTTTTGTACTGTTTCAACACCTGGGAAAAACTATATATATATTTTTAATTCAAAGTCAACACGCGAGATTTCTCTAACTTATTCAATTAAAAAGTTCGACCTAATATGATAGTTGATCAATTTTGAAGCTGATGAAATGCGTTTTTTGAGTTTGTATCTTGTCTAAAATTGCGACAATTGTATAATTTATCAGAACGATCATATTTTACTTTTGCTATGCAAAGTTTTAATTTTTCGAAAGTTTTTTCGATTAATATATTATACTCTTTTTTACGCATAATAATTTTTAATTAAAAAAAGAACTTTTATAATTTAAATGGTGTCGAAAGCTTGCGATATATAGTGTTTGTCATATAAGCCAATGAAAAACTATTTATGAAATTTTTAGTATTACAAAGTTACTTTCCCATCGGAGCAAATGAACACCAAAATATTAAAACTTCTTTTTTTTTCACAATCAAATGTGTAAATATTATCACATTATCCCGATACAAAAAATATCTATAATATTAACCAAATATCTTCTGATATATCATACATAATCTAAACATACGCCCAACATATAAAAAGTACTTTTTAACTAAAATTCTTCGCAGATATCTCAAAAATAAATGGCACCGACTACTGGGCAAAGTATATAATATCCTTCATTCGTATTTGGGAAATTCAGGCGCAAAATAAATCCATAAAAAAACGGTCGTCGTGTTAGCGTCGAATTTCAGAAGATAATCCGCTTACGGAAAATGACATATATTTTTTCCGTGTGAGCTAATATTTGGTGTCTGGCGTTAAAAGCATTACTTTGTATCTGTGGAAAGTGTATCAGCTTTATTGTTACTGAATATATAAACAAGTAGGTTTGTAACAGAATCTGTCACTTAACCCGCTTCCACACAACAGTTGTGTTTAACAGGTAAAAAGGCGCCAAACACAGCAATTATTCTACATTAAACATTTACATGCTAAATTTGGCTAGTTTCATTTATTTTATTTCGAAAATTCAATAATTATTACTTATCGTTTGCAAAAATTAATTTATATTTCAAATAATAAATATGTAATATTCCTCGCTTTTAAATAGAATGAAAACATTTCACATCAACATACATAGAATCTCGTAGTGAAATATATTTGACGTCATTTCAAACGGATCGATGTCGCAAAAACAAATTTATTTTAATTTATTGTCTAAAAGAATTAAAGTTTCTCGAGTGATTGTTGGGAATGGCAATGGTGATTTAATTCTAATAAAAATGGCTTCCTATGCTTTTTAAATGATCATTAAATTTTGCTCTTTTTTTATTTTATTGAAGTACTTCGAATTCGAATTCTTTTCTGAAATTTTCAATGTATTCTAATTTCGATGCGCTGATTTTTTTTGACGTATCACACTTGTCCGTAGCATTTGTAGTTTGGACTATGAAAGTGGGTGACGGACGGACAGACGGATGGACTGAACGATTATAATACCTTCCACTTTTTACGTTATAAACGTAGTGTGGAAGCTAAAATCTAAATTACTTTATACCATTAACACCTTCATTTCCGAATTAAAGTTTTTTGAATTAGTTTTTCGTGTAACTTAATTTGTCCTACGTAAGTTGTTAAGGATTGTGGTTTTTCATCCGTGTTATATTTCGTTTATTTAGACATACTTAAGCAGAAAGCCAATTTTCACGTGGTAAATTTTCTTGCCGAGCGTTGCTAAAGGTACTGTTAATTGTAATCTGGTGCTTTGGAATAATCCCGTCAACTATTTTCGCCAAACCGCACTATTATCGCCAAACACGATGTTTAAGTATAATTTATATTGAATTCAATTATTATAATAAATACATAAAAAATATTTAAAAAACCACCCAGGAAAACGTAAATAAAACTGAAAACGTATAATTAGTACATAAAAAGTTTATATAAAAAAAATTGTTAATTAATATAATTTATATGAATATTATATCGGTATGATTTACTTTTATTAAAAGAAAATTCACGGAAAAACTACCACAAACCTAAGAACAAAAAATATTTAGAGATAGTTGGAAGACATCGACGAGAAAATGCCAAATTACACCAACTTTTTTAACCCTCCAAACTCTTTTAGCTCCCACGCAGACATGTGTTTTAACTTCTCTGTCAGTCCAAGTCTGATTATTAAAATGCTTTCATTGAGTCTGTTCTAAAGTTGTTGTTAATTTAATTTAGGCAGGCGTTGAGGTCAATCTAAACTAATCGTTTCATTCCATTCAGCCCACACAGTTCTCTTTTCAACTTCAGCAATAAGTGTTAAACTGTGTTAATACTATTCGTAACATTTAATGAATAAGTGGTGTAAAGTTTCTAAATTATAATCACATTCATATTCCTGAATGGCAACGTTTTTTTAAATTTATCTTTTTTTATAGTAGGGGTCGCTATATATGGTTATTGAAATCGTAATAAAGGTGTTCGTATCTTGTTTTTGTGATATTTTAGATTCCACACTACGTTTATAACTTAAAAGTGGAAGGTTTTATAATCGTCTGTCCGTCACCCACTTTCACAGTTTTCCCCTGTTTTTATTAAAATTAAATCACCTTCGCCATTTGCAACAACCGCTCGAGAAACTTTAATTCTTTTAGACAATAAATTAAAATAAATTTATTTTTGCGACATCGATCAATTTGAAATGACGTCAAATATATTTTACTACGGATTCGTTGTATGTTGATATGAAATGTTTAAATTCTTTTTAAAAGCGAGGAATATTACATATTTATTCTTCGAAATATAAATTAATTTTTGCAAATGATAAGTAATAATTATTGAATTTTCGAAATAAAATAAATGAAACTAGACAAATTTAGCAGGTAAATAGAATTAATATAGAATTAATGTTTTGTTTGGCGCGTTTTTTCCTGTTAAACACAAATGTGTGGAAGCGGGAAGTGACAGATTCTGTTACAAACCTTTTTTTTCTGATTTAACAAAAGACGTGACCGAAAAAAGCCTTGTAGATTTAATTTTACATTAATAACATTCTTGATTTTCTAACATTTGAATACTATTTAAGTGTATAAAGTGTTTTAAAAGTTTTTTTAATTAATTGTAAAGTGTAAATATTTAACATTTTAAAAATTCTTTAACATTAATTTTCTTATATTGTAAACATGTGTATTCAAAAAACGATATTTTTCTGTGGTAAAACTACATTTTTTTCTGTACTAGTTCATTTTTGTACATGAAACATTCTCAAAATACTACAAAAAAATTTATCGCAAGTCATAAAATTAGCACAAATATAGAATTATACATTAATGACGATTTGTGAATACCGTTATCACGTTTATTTCCAAATAAAAACATTTACTTTAAGTTTTTTTAAATTCATTTTTCGTGTAGCGTAATTTATCCTACGTGAATTGTTCAGAAATATCATTTGTCTTTATAGATTTTTTTATTTAGATTTCCTCGGCACAACGGCCCATTACTGGGCCAAGGCCTGCCGTGCCCATGTCAGCTTTCGCTGACCTAGGGCTCTGGGGTGCTAGGCATATGTCCCGGTAAGGTGGTCATCCTCACCGGAACCCCAGTGTTTAGTTCCCAAGCATGCTTGGTACCCATTTTATCGACCCACTCAAGGGGTGAAAGGATGGGTCAACCTCGCTCAATGCGGGATTCGATCCCCGGACCTGTGGCGTGGCACTACCACTAAGCCCTTAAGCAAAATTCTCATTTAGATTACGCGTGGCAAATTTTCTTGCTAATCGTCGTGAATGGGTTAAATCACGGCAACTTCACTAACAAGGCCAGAGAAGCTCTCCTAAACATGAGCGTAGACGGAAATTTTGACGTCACTGTTCCGAGTGCCGAGGATCGAGAAACTAGTTCGGACGCATTCGGAACCCTTAAAATGTGGTCAGCCGTGAACGAGTGGTTCCGAACAGGTTTCGAGACAGGTTGTCTTCGTCTTCGGAACAACGTCACTCGGAACTGTGAAGTCAAAAATTCCGGACCCGAGCGTGTTTGGGAGAGCTTCTTTGGCCTTAGTAGTTGAGTAGGCCGTGGTTAAATGCCATAAAAATAGCATTAAAATTGCAAATTCACTACTAGTGGAATGCAAGCTCAAACTTCAATTTCACATGAACAAAAAGAAGAAAAAAATTAAATATTATATCTTTATAATTTTTTTTTACTCCCTTTTCTTTGACATTAAGATTTTCCCGTCTTCCCTATTCTACTGATTAAACTGTCAGAAACAAACATTTTAAAATGTGAAATCGTTCCCTTAAGGCGACGTATCTTAGCGAACGCAGGGATACAGAAATTGAACATGCCACGAGTACAAAAATTGAATATCTCAAACTAAGGTCAATTCAAAGTGGGGCTTGGTGTATTTCGCTATCGGATTTTATTTTAATAGCAGTAAAATTGTTTTTAATACGAATCGCAGGTAAAAGACCAAAATTACAAATAAAAAAGATGGTTTCTATAAAACTAGATGTAGACTATACCTTGTCTATTTACGATGCGAACCTCGAAAAGACTTTCTTCCCCCATCCCTTCGCTTGGTTTTCTAGGAAACGGGGGGAGCATCGCTTTTCTAAACCTAACGCGTTTGAGGTTCTGTTGTGGAGGTTTACAATCCGAACGAGAGCCGCGGTAGCTCAGTCGTGTGAAGCGTCGTGCTCGCATCGGAAGGGTTGTGGGTTCTGTATGTCTTCGGCGGTGCTCGCAATTCTGATGGTTGCTGGGTCGGCGCTTGTATTCGACTAAAGACCGCCGTGTTGCTAATGGTGGCTGGGGCACGTTAAATATGTCGTGGTCACAAAGTCCTCCATGTTCCCATACCAAATTAATACCTCTGGGGGTACCAATCAGGGGGTTATCGGCCTTTGATGTGGATCAAAATTCCGATATGTGAGTGAGGACCTTCCTGTAAAACGGAAGTGTCATGCTGACGAGCAAAAGTCGGACTCCCTCCCTTGTGGCGCTCAATAAAAACGGAAGCCGCCCCACTTTGCCTTAAAATCGGGTAGTTCTCTACTCCGGGCTCGGTTACCGAGTGGCATTAGAAACAACAACAACAACAATCCGAACAGTTCAAACCCAAGTAGGGTGGGGGAAAAACATGCTCACCCCGTTTCGAAGAAAACCACATGCGGGGATGGGCGAGGAAAATTCTATCGAGGCTCGCATTCTGCATAGACAAGGTATAGCTAGATGTAGACTTTCAATTTACTTCACCAATAATTCATACGTTAAAGATGATTATGTACCTCAAAAACTTTTAAGAGGCCCAGTGGCTTAGTGGTAGTGCCACGCTACAGGTCCGGGGATCGAATCAGGGATCGGGCGAGGTTGATTCAGTCTTTCATCTCTTAAGTAGGTCGATAAAATGTGTACCAAGCATGCTTGGGAACTAAACACTGGGGGGTCCCGCGTGAGGCCGACCACCTTACCGGGACATATGCCTAGCACTCCAGAGCCCTTGGTCACGTAAGCTGGATTGGGCACGGCAGGCCTTGACTCTCTAACGGGCTATTGAGCCGAGGAGTTTTGTTTTAGTTTAGTTTTAATAACTTTTAAACCTAAAAGAATCAATTGCAGATAGCATTAGCACATGTGCGATATTTCCAAAACCAGCGTCAGACAGATATTCTGAACTCGTGTACTAAATTTAACGTCTGAAGCTCTTTTATTTCGAGCTGTAGAGTGGTTCAGACAAACAGTCTGACAGACGGACCAATGTTCAAGAACAATTTTTTTTTTAAAGAATCAGCACTCTCCAAAAAGTGTAGAAAATACACTGCTCAAAAGAATTAGGGAAATGCATGGTTTAAACCATAAGTTGAACTCGAACTTATTTATCGTTAGAAGGAAGAATCATGTTTTTTGAAGAATTAAATAATGTTTGCTTTATTTAAATGAATATATGAAAAACATGGTAAAATAAAATTCACTCCCAAAAAATTTTATGAGATAAATTGACCCTAAATTCTTCACGCTTGCATTCTTAGATGTTTAAAAATTGATTTGAACTTTTTTTTTAACAAATAAAGTTTTTAAAAAAATATTGTTATAATTTATTCAAAAGTTATGACTACAATTTTCCCCACTTTTATTGTAGTTAAAAAATTAAGATTTTTTCCCCCGGTATTTTACCATTACATTCTTAATGCATACTGAATCTATTTCACAAAGTTTTTAGAATAAAAAATGAAAAGTTGGAACTGAAAGGGTAAACAAAAAGTACGCAAAGTGCTCCCCTAATTGTTTTGAGCACTGTACAAAATCTATATTTTGATTTTTGACCCCCCTCCCTTCGCAATACTACTTTCATTACCTTATATTTCATGATAGGTAATTAAAGGCACAAATGTTCAATTACAGCCTTTATTATCTAAAACATATTATATTCGATAAAAAAAAAATTAGAACTACTTCAATTATATCTGCTTATAAGAAGTTTATAATATTGGATTGCGTAGTATCGTGAGTAGCTCTTAAGCTTATTTAGTGTTTTAGCTTCCACACTACGTTTATAACGTAAAAAGTGGAAGGTATTATAATCGTTCACTCCGTCTGTCTGTCCGTCATCCACCTTCATAGCCCAAACTACAAATGCTACGGACAAGTGTAATTCGTCAAAAAAATTCAGCGCATTGAAATTAGATTACATTGGACATTTCAGCAAAGCATTCGAATTCGAAGTTTTTCAATTATGTAAAAAACTGCAAAATTAAATGCTCATTTAAAAAGCATAGGAAGCCATTTTTTATTAGAATTAAAATCACCATTAGCATTCGCAACAATCGCTCGAGAAACTTTAATTCTTTTAGACAATAAATTAAAATAAATTTATTTTTGCGACATCGATCCGTTTGAAATGACGTCAAATATATTTCTCTACGAGATTCTTCGTATGTTGATATGAAATATTTTCATTCTAGTTAAAAGCGAGGAATATTGCATATTTATTCTTTTAAAGTATAGATTAATTTTTGCAAACGATAAGTAATAATTATTGAATTTTCGAAATAAAATTTTAATGAAACTAGCCAAATTTAGCATGTAAATGTTTAATATAGAATTAATGCTGTGTTTGGCGCCTTTTTACCTGTTAAACACAACTGTTGTGTGGAAGCGGGTTAAGTGACAGATTCTGTTACAAACCTACTTGTTTAAATTTGATAAAATTTATGCTTTCCTTTTCAGGTTCATTTAACGATGGAGATATTATTTTGTGTCAAGGATATCAAATAGGTAGAAAGAACTGCAATGAGAAGTAAAATATCTATTGAATACTGTGTGCTTTTAGAAGTAAGTGTTGTCTATCTTTGTCACAAATTCAATGGCAAAATTAGTAAAATGAATACTTTTGAGATTAACAACTACATGAAACTTACACTAAAAAAGAAAGTCCCAGGATTGAAAATTGTCATACATGACGTAACGTAATTTAAAAATAAAAATCAAACATAACTACATCACACTTAAACTTGTGTTTTATAGTGTTTTAAACAGTCACTAATTTAAGTTTAGATTTTTTTATTCAATAGTGGAATAATTACAATTAAAATAGTTATTTATGCAACTAGTGTGAAAAGTAAGGCATTTTTAAAGGAGTTGAATAAATTATATCACGAGCGAGTGAAATAAATTCACGAGTTTAAAAAAGGCTATTTTCAACGGTTGTCATACACTATTTTTTTATAATAACGTGTAAAAAAGTATTTATTAAATTGACATTAATTGATTGGCTTATTAATTATTTTATCATCACGTTCTTGACTTGAAGGTGATTATTTATATTAATGATTATTTTAAAATCACGCGCAAAAAGTATTTCTTAGATTGGCATTGGAAATAAGACGCCACATAAAGAATCACGTTCAAATAAACAATTTTAAACCAATCACAAAGACGCCGAAAAAAATATCACGCTCAAATAAAGAATTTCAAACCAATCAGATGCTTTTAATTACTTTGTCGCACTAGTGCGTAAAAGTAACTTTGAAACACGATTTCGTTAAAAGCATCACTTTTGCCACGATTTTTGATTTGAAAAAGTTAGTATTTTTGCATGATATTATAAAAATATATTTATGCTGCTTTTGTAAGTTAAGTTAAAAAGTTATTTGTTTCAGCGAAACCGTTCAATATTTGTTGAGGAAAAATACAAAGCTAGTGTACTCAACAGATCAAATTGCTTTTTTTACTAGAAAAAAATATATTTTCCAGTTATTGCTTAGTTCTATACACTGTTAAAAATTTTGTGCTTGGTTTCACCATGATATTGGTTCCTTTCACCATGATATTGGTTCCTAGTAGCTGCAACGGTTGTGTGGTGAAATGTTTCACCTTTTTTTCGGTGTTTGTTTGAACCATTTTTCTGGATTTGGAAACAAAAATCTGAGAACTGGTTCAACCGAATACCAATATGGTTTAACGTTTCACCACAGAGCCGTGGCAGCTACTAGGAACCATATTTTTGGTGAAACAAAGTGCCTAATTTTTAACAGTGTGGATCAATATAATTTTTGTTCCATTATTAGGATAAATAAAGAGTTTTTTAATTATTATAAAATGAAGTATTACTCATTTTAGAAAATTTCTGTCTGGAGGCAGTTGGCCGATGGCTCCGCATCCAAATTTGTCCACAATAATCGGTTTACGGCTGTGAGCAAAATTTGTTACTTCTATCCAAAAGTATAGAATGGACAATTACAGCGTTTTCCACAAACATATTTATTCGATTAAGCATATTAAAAAACCTCTAAAACTCAAGTATTTCTGGTTTTAAAGATGTATTTATTTTTAAATTCATTTTTAAAGTTAATGATACGTCACTCTCGTTAAACCTCTCTTAGCATAACAGATGACGTCACGGTTGGCTTTTTTTTTGTTCTTGGCGTGTTATTTCGTATCACGTTTCACTGTATCGCTTTTGAAACTGTGAAACGTGCTTTCATCCTTATCAAACTCTTAAAAAAGTTATGCTATTTTACAGAAACATGTCATGTTCATTCCAGTTAATTTCTTCAAACGTTGAACGATTTCACTCGACTATTCCGATCAGATCCAACAGTCAATAGTTCTGCAATAGCTCATACGCGCTCTAGTGTGTGTATTTTAACTAACAACCAAACTTGGAACAAGCTGTTTAACTTCCTTGATATGAACTGGTTACAAGTAATATTGTCTTCTTCTTTTAATGAGGTTTCGCAGAAATTGTAAGGTTTACTATTTTATAAAGTGTATTACAGCATAGATCGAAACATCGCCAAAAAACATAACAGTTGACGTCAGAGCTGTTTTCAGTGACGTACATTTTCGGCAAATTTCAAATGCATTTTTTGTTGAAATTAAACATATTTTTCTGAATATTTAACCTTACATTCGGAATCTGCAGCTTCTAATGTACCAGAAAAACATATATATTAAGAATTTCGCGTTTCATGCAACTTGTCCATAGTCCGTATTAACATATTAAGTGAATCGAGTTCTTTTTTTTTTATTTGCCGCGTCTCTTGACTTATAATCAAACTATTAATTTTAGGGAATCGCTTGAAACACAGACTTGTCGCAAAGATCAGATATTGTTTTTATGTATTATGATAACATCATAGATGGGGCCGTAGTGAGCCTAGTGGTCAGCGTCTCGGGATCGGAAGGTCCTGCGATCGAGTCCCGGTACCACTGAAAACCTACCGAGTATATGCGGAGTACGTGCTCGTTAAATCTGTTTGGTGCGAAAGTCCTCTAACTTCCCATACCAAATCAATACCTCTGGGGGTGACAAGCCAATTCTGGGGATCCTCTAGTTGGCCTACGTTACCTAAGTGCAACTTGTGCGTCTTGTGCGACGATATTCAAACTTATAAGTAGGACGCTTTAAACATCATACCTTTTTGTCGCATAGCATGCTCTTACAATAAGTTTTATTGTATCAATGATATACTCAAGATACGGGGCCGTAGTGAGCCTAGTGGTCAGCGCTGTCTCGGGATCGGAAGGTCCTGCGATCGAGTCCCGGTACCACTGAAGACCTACCGAGTATATGCGGAGTACGTGCTCGTTAAATCTGTTGGGTCCGAAAGTTCCCATACCAAATCAATACCTCTGGGGGTGACAAGCCAATTCTGGGGATCCTCTAGTTGGCCTCTGTCTCTAAAAATTAGATGGATCCACTTATGTGTGTGTGTTGTCTGTTGTGTCTGTCTTACTTGACGAAGGTTTATAAGCGGGTCGCTGACCAAGCACACAAAACGGAATATATATGTCTACCAACCAACCAACATCATAGATATCATAGTTAAAGTATTATATTGGCAGATCACGTGACCTCCAATGCTAACGACGGGACGCGCATGGAGGAACAGAATAAGAGGGCAAAATGGGCCAGTGTTGCTGCCACTTTAAGGAGAAAAATACTACGAAAAAATACCATTTAATTCTAAAATTACAAAAATAAAATACCAGAAAAGGATTTAAAGTCACTAAAAAGATTCCAAAATGCAGCTCGTATTTTTACGATATATTTTTTTTTGTAATTTTAGAATTAAATGGTATTTTTTCGTAGAATTTTTCTCCTTAAAGTGGCAGCAACACTGGCCATTTTGCCCTCTTATTCTGTTCCTCCATGCGAGTCCCGTCGTCAGCATTGGAGGTCACGTGATCTGCCAATTTAATACTTTAACTATGATATCTGTGCTTGAAACCCAGACTTGTCGCAAAGATCAGATAATTTTTGTTATGTATTATGATAACATATATTCGATACCCATCTTTCAATGCTTACGCTCGTAAAGGTCTCAAGTTCCGCCAGCCTCCTTCCAGACTGACCTACCATCATGTTGCCAGATATATAGCATTTTTTTTATTAAATACTTACAAAGTTGTCTAAAAGATATCAGCGCTGATATGATTAGACACTATTTTTAATGGTTTGGAAAACTTTTAACTGAAAGTTGGGATTGCAAAGCGTTTTTATTGAAACGTGTATGCATTTGCTCAAGATGCTCCAAATGACAGTGAACATTATCCAAATTTAAATTCTGATAACTTGTTAGCAAAATAAGAAGTTAAGGGTTTATTAATTAGGTTTATCCATTAACGATGACTTGTTGAATGCCATTGAGGGGGAATGGGCGCGCTGGACCGCGGGTCTCCAAACTCAAGTGCCTCAGTGTTAATCCAATGGGGAAATACTATTTTCTCTGACACATTTCACCGGCTGTATTGAATATTTTTACAAACGGTTTTTTTTAAATAATAATTGTCTTAAATAAAAAGTGATAACTTACAGGTCTCTATCTTCCCACTTTTTGAAATTGCTTCGAATATTTTGTGTAAAATTATTTATTGAAAATTTAAAAAAATATTCGTACCAATTTCAAAAAGTGGGAAGGTCGGGACCTGTAAGTCAGCTGCATTTATCATTTAAAAAAAAATCCACTTGTAAAAATATTCAATACAGCCGGAGAAATGTCGCAGAGAAGATATTTTTTCTCTCCATAGGATTAACACTGATGCACTTTGCTTTAGAGACCTCAGATCCAGCGCGCCCATTCCCCCTTAACAACTTCCTTTACGAATAAATATCTTAATTTGTAGGTTTTTAAATTCTTTTTCCGTGTAACTTAATTTATCCTATATAAATTGTTCACGGTTCTCTTCTTTGTTATCTTCACTTCTTCATTTGCCTTATATTTTATTTATCTTATATATAAATTAAAGTTCTATATTTTCGTTGTGATGGCATCACGATTGAACTGCTGGACCGATTTCACTTTTTTTCGTTGTGTTTGTTATTGTCAGGAGAAGGTTCTTAATGAATGAGTTATTCGAAATTCGAACGGGTGTAGGAGTGCAAAACGTGAGCCTATTTCTCCATAGGAATAGCATTGTGAGAGTAGAATTTATACTTCTTATTTCAATTGAAAATAAATTTCAGCACGTTCAACGCGAACGAAAATTGGTTAGTTTGAATTATCGTCGCACTAGAGCTATACAAGAGGGATATTGGCCACGGGCGTCTTTATTTAGAACCACAGTCATGTGACGAGCCAACACCTGATTAGGCACCCAATGCAACTTGTACATCGTACGCAGCGTCGGGACTTTGAAAAATATTTAAAGTGCACTCCCACCACATGGGGTATTATTCTTTGGACATTTTTGGCTGCATTTGCCAAGGATCGAAGGATTTTTCGATCAACCTTCAATTACAATTCAATAATCATAATAAAGAAAAGACAACGTCTGTCGGGTCAGCTAGTTTAGATATAAAATTAAGTAGCTTTGTGTCTTATACTTATGGGACGACATTTATTTAATTTCAAATGTATAATAGCTTTTGGTTGAGTATTTCTTTTTATTTGTATATTTTTGTTTGTGTATTGGTTGAGTATATACGTTAATGCATATGTTGCACAAATCTACAGAGTTATAAAATTAAATCCTTTCTTTAAGAATTATCAGTTAATGCATTGTCGATCCGTCGTTCCCACGATCTAAGGGCGCGTGATTGAATCTTTTCTGAGAGGAATTGCTAACTCAGCAAAATACTTTTACCTTTCTGGTCCACTCTTCCCAAACCATTGTTCCTGATTAGACCTCGGCACATGAAATTGTGTACTTCTGAACAGGGCTTGTTCGGTCCTTTTTTAGCCTACTTTTCTTTTTTTAATTCGAAAGAATTAAAAAAATGAAAAAGTAGGTATTGACATGCGGTCGATGTCCGTCTGTCCGTCTGCCTGTCCGTCTGTCCGTCCGTACCCCCCTTCCAAAATCGGTTCTAATCATCGGATCTTAAAAATTCTTTTTTTGTTAGAAAGCTATAACCTCAGATACCCAACTTTCATACTTTTTGTCCGTCTGTCTGTACGTCCGGACGGACATAAATCTACTATCTGTCGGCGAATTTCCCATTGAATTAGCATTGAAATTCAATTTTGAGTCATTTAAATCACTGTAGGTATTGAAATGCGGTTGATGTCCAACTGTATCTGTCTGTCTGTTCGTATGTCTGTCCGTCTGTCTGTCCGCCTGTCTGTCCGTTTGTCTGTCTGTCTGTACCCCCTTCCAAAATCGATTCTAATCATCGGATCTTAAAAATTCTTTTTTTGTTAGAAAGCTATGACCTCAGATACCCAACTTTCATACTTTTTGTCCATCTGTCTGTACGTACGGACGGACATAAATCTACTATATGTCGGCGAATTTCCCATTGAATTAGCATTGAAATTCAATTTTGAGTAATTTAAATCACTGTAGGTATTGAAATGCGGTTGATGTCCAACTGTCTGTCTGTCCATCTGTCTGTCTGTTCGTATGTCTGTCTGTCCGTATGTCTGTCTGTCCGTACCCCCCTTCCAAAATCGGTTCTATCCATCGGATCTTAAAAATTCTTTTTTTGTTAGAAAGCTATGACCTCAGATACCCAACTTTCATACTTTTTGTCCGTCTGTCTATCTGTACGTCCGGACGGACATAAATCTACTATCTGTCGGCGAATTTCCCATTGAATTAGCATTGAAATTCAATTTTGAGTCATTTAAATCACTGTTGCCAAATCAACAATGGCATGAGAAACTTTATTTATTTAAACATATTTGAAGCAAAATAATATTTTCATGAATCAGTTTGGAATGACGTCATAAAATGTAGCACAATTTGATTCTTTGATTATTCATTAATTATCTAACAAGAAAGCGGCAAGGCATACTTTTGCATGCAATTATGCTAAGTTTTAATTTACATTTCTTATTTTTTTAATGCAGTTTGGAGTTTCATTACTTTTGGTATTAATAAATATTTAATTATTCCTCGAACTACAAATAAATCGCGAGCAGACGATAAATAATGTTTAATTGATTTGCGAAATAATAATAAGGAAAATAGTTGATTTTGGCTTTTAGAAGTTTAAATTATTAGCTGGGTGCTGTGTTTCGATTTTTTTTCTAATATGTATAAATCTAGTGTAGAAACGGCTGTTGATGATATTTACTGTTAGAAACCTAGTTTTTTCCCGATTAGAACTTCAGTAAGTATTTAAGTAACAGGAAAGTAGGCTATTTTAGTTCTTTATGAACTTCTTGTTTTAAATACTTTAAAATGATTTCTTTATAATAAAATGCCTTTGGAAGTCCAATTGTTCTCATTTTAAGAATAAAATTAAAGAATAGCTATCTGTGTGCAAGGTCTGTGTTTCTTACATATGCATACAATCATACACAATTGAAGAGCTTAGTGGAAGAACGTGCTAAGTGACATTTTTGAACAACTTGAGATTTTTATGTCAATAAACATATTACTAACTTTTTTAACGTTAAAAAGTTTCCCCATTTTCATAAACTTTAAGTTTAGTACATTTTTTAAGGTTTGCAAGTGTCGTTTTCAACAGATCCGAGTGCAAACGAAAAACTTTAAAGCTCATTTTCTCGTTTTCACATTTTTGTCACTTAGCACGTTCTTCCACTAAGCTCTTCAATTTCGTCTTATCAAACCGTTTAGATTATCTTGATTTAAAAAGAATGCTTATATAAACGTTTCGCTTACTGTGTGTTCAAGTTTATAGAATTTCTGCATTTTCATGTATTATTCTCATAATTCTTCTTGCAGTATTAATTGAAGAGCCTAGTGGAAGAATGTATTAAGTGGCATTTTTGAAAAAAATTTAGATTTTTGTGTTAAGGAACATATTGTTACGAATTCTGTAAATAGTGTAAATATCTTCTGTAAATATCGTAAATAACTTAAACTTATTATATTTTTGTCTGCATTAGTGGCATCGGATAGCACAGTGGAAAACACCATTACGTTATTAGAGCCATTTTGCGATAATTTGGCAAGGTTGGCGACCTTGGTGACAAATTTTGTTACATTACGCCATATCTTTCTCTCGAAGTTTTGAGACGTTCGGGCCATTACGTAACAGGATATGCGTATAATTTCGCTGGAATTTTCTAGAAAGATCGCCAAACCTATAAAACAACTCTCCATGTACTCAGGGAAGGACGTTACATGAGTTCTGCTCCTGCTGTAGTGAAGAGAGCTTAGACGTAGCTGTGTTGTGTTTATATTTTTGTTTGGAGATTGTTGTCTGTTTGGAGATCGTTGAATTTCCTGTTTAGACAGAGTTGCTAACGGTGAATTTTGTTAGCGGAATGAGGAACTTGCATCCTACCCAAATGACGTACTTATACCATTTTCTGGAACATTACAAGCTACAGATTCTAAATATCAGCTTAAAAATCATCAAAAATTATTAGTTTTACTCGATATATGCCTATTAAAATTCCATGAAACTCACGTGACTGAAAACGGCGTCTGACGTAACAACACACCATTTGGCGATTTTTTCTAAAAATGGCGCTACGGTTAGCATGTCCATAATTAAAATAAACATGCAACGTTTTTCAAAACGTTCTATTTAAGAGAACAGATTCCTCACTTAAACCAGCTTTTGATAATAAATTAGAACAGATTGTTTCTTGCTTGGCTGTTGAATTTAAAATCGTACAAGAGCCCGCTGTTGACACTTCAGACCTAGTCAATTGTTGGATCAATTGAAATCTTCGTAGCAGATCTACCAAGTCTGATGAGAATAACTGGAACTTAGAAAAACCACTTATTCTAAATAATCCTATTCCTATATGAGATCATTCAAAACACAGTTTGCATTTTAAACAGCTGTATCGCACATAAGTTGGTTAGAAATTGCACGCCAATGGACAAAAAAGCCAAGCCTGACGTCATTACGCACTGCAAGAGGTATATGAGTGTTTTTACCGGAAGTGACGTATCCCCTACTTAAAACTCAATTACTCACTAATTAAATAACTTTTTTACTAGTGTGAAAAGTAGCATTCGACGTGTTTTTAAAAGGGCTATTGTCTGCCAATGAATTTGAAATTCGTGCAACTTCCTCATTGTTGTTTTTTTGTGAAGAAATAAAAAGAATTGTTCTTGTGTACTGCATCGTGCTTTGAAGTAAGCTGAATAAAGTAAATTGTCTTGGCGAACTGTGTTGTGCTTCAAAAGAACCCAGAAATTTCGTAACAATATTAATTACTTTAACGACAACAAGTTTCAAAACTTTTCATAAACTTTAAGTTTATAATTTTTTTTATCTATCATAAGTGTCGTTTTTAACGTATACCTAAGTGCAAACTTGTGCAGCTAGCTATAGTGCGACGATAATTCAAACTAAACCTAAGTACAAACGAAAAACTTTAAAGCTCATTTTCATCTTTTTGTCGCTTAGCATGCTCTTCCAGTAAGCTCTTCAATTGTACTCAAAACAATCGATATACTCAAAATACTCGATGTACTCGAAATACTCGAAAAAAAACTTGATTTCGATACATATGCTCGATACCTTGTTGTCAAACCAGCACCAAGAAATGTAATGAGTCGCCGTGTAAGTTTTCACCGGTTCGTAATTACATTAAAAGTAGATAATTTAAGGAATGATTATAAAATAAGTGGCGATAATGTTTTTTTTGGAATCTTAACTTGTTAACAGATATATTCTTGGAAAAAGGGAGATACGAGATTTGTTTTAAGTCATCCAATCTCAGTAAATAATAGTATATCTATATAATGAAACAAAACCGGAAACAATTTTAGTGTAGTCAATTATATACATTTTAGATATTGTAAATTTTCTAGAACGAAAAACAAAAAGCGAGGACAGGTGGACAGAACTAGGACTACTATGCTTTGCACGTTTTTTTTGTTGGGTGCCTACTCGGGTGTCGGCTCGTCACTTGACTGTGGTTCTAAAATACGACGCCCGTCGCCAATAGCCCTCGTGTAGCTCTAGTGCGACGATAATTAAAAATAAAATAAACTAAAAAAACTAAAGATCTTTTTAAACTTTTCAGCGTTAGACTCGGATATTCGCAATTTATGCACAGTTCTCTAGCAACAACAATACATTTTAAAATTCTATAACCAATAAATTTTTATTGATATTATGTTTTTTTTATTTGAAATGATTTTTAGATAGTATCTTCCAAAAAAAAAACCTCATTCTAAATTTTTAAACTAATATGTTATGTTATTTACAAAAATTAAATTTTAAATTTGTACTTAGAAAACAACCTTATAATTTTGCCCATTTCCAAGTTTCGATAGAAGGTTAAAATCATAAATATAAATTAAATAGTTGATATTTTTTAAAAATACCTGCATGAAAAATTGTTTGAATTAGTTTTTGAAGGCAATTAATTTCCATTTATTTTCGATGTATTGTAATGCAATATTAATTAAATTTAGAAGTGCGATATATGTTAAAGTAGTTTTTTATAGATATGTTTACATTAACCTTAGCTTCTAATAACTCTAAATGTATTCTGCGAAAAACTAGTTTACAATGATAGTATTTTTTAAATTATTTTTCACTTTTAAACAATTTCATAAACATTTAAAAATGATCTCAATTGAAATGATCAGTTCTCCACTTGTGAGTTTTTAACGGTACTCTACTTCTAGGGGCCCGGATGGCCGAGTGGTTTGGATTGCAGACCATAACGCTAGCAGTCTGCGCGCTGTAACGGGTGCAGGTTCGATTCCCGCCTTCGCCCTGGGTGTACTTTCCTTTCTCGGTGACAGTAAAAATTCTTTCGGTGTCTGTCTTACTTGACGAAGGCTTATAAGCGGGTCTCTGATCAAGCACACAAGCCTACCCTACCACTACTCTACTTCTAACTGATTAAAACAAATATAAATAGTTTTCAAAGCCTTAATATAATAAAACTAATACTTTAATTCTCTAATGCTATTATTTGTGTTATTGCATTCATCAATATAGAATAAAAAATTAGTTTGAATTTTTTTAAGTACCATATATATTTTATATATCTTCAAATATTCGCTATTTTTATTTTACGTTAACAAAATACAACATCGTATTACGTTTGAAATAGTTGAAAGAACTTGCTTTCATTATTAAATACAGTTGTTTGTTTTAAATACATGTGCATGCTACTTTACAAAATTGTTAGCGTATTTTTTCTTAGACTTTTGGTATTTCTATAATTTAAAATGCTTCATAATAAAACAAGTTGGGGTTATCTATCTTCTTATTATCTGATTATTTTCGAACTAGCAAATATATACCCGTTCTTCGCACGGTCTAAAATAAATATCAGATTGATCCAAGTATATGTGCCATTTAGGTTAGTTTGAATTATCGTCGCACTAGAGCTACACGAGGGCTATTGGCGACGGGCGTCGTATTTTAGAACCACAGTCAAGTGACGGGCCGACACCTGAGTAGGCACCCAACGCAACCGTTAAGGGCGACATCGTACACAGCGTTAGGACTTTAAAGGATATTTAACGTGCACTCCCGCCAAACGGGGTATTATTCGTCGGTCATTTTTGGCTGCACGGGCCGTTTATAGGTCGGCAGTTATTTTGGCGATGCCCGGACCCGAACCTGGGACCATCCGCATGCTAGGCGAATGCCTAACCGACTGGGCTCCCCAGCCCCCTATATGTGCCATTTAATCAGCTATAGAATAATAAACTTGTATCATTGTTTCCGTCTGTTATAAAGCATAAAATTCCGATACTTATATTGCCTTAAAATTCCGATACTTATATTGCCTTAAAATTTAAAACCTAAAATACGCACCTTCATATTACAAAAATCGTCCTTAATATGAACTTACTGTTATCGCAATTTTCCTGATAAATACAAAATGAACCATAATTGTATAATAATGATTTCACTTCAATTCTCGATAATGAAAAAACCTATTTCGATCATTCGGACAACATATTTGGCGATAAAATGACAATTGCAACAAACCGTCTAGCTTAATTATTAAAACCAGCTTAATTATTAAAAAAAAATACATTTAACCATTTGGCGTGTTTTTAGGTAATATTTTGGCGTGTTTGGAAACGTATTTGGCGAAAAAATTGAGACATAAAACCCTAATATGCATCTCTAGTCCCTATACATGCAGTCAACAGAACCTTCAATGAAATCTTCACCAAAGCCCTCAATAAAATCCTGGAATTGAGTTGAGACGGAATACGTCACCTGGAACATGTCAATTATTTTTCAAATAATGAATTTAGTTCCTAAACATTATGGCAACAGAATAAAAGCATTTTCAATTTTAAATGTTTTTTCTGTTTATTTTAAGTTCTTTTGTCGAATGGCAACACGAAAGGAAAAACGAATCGGATTTGAGCGAAAGTGGTGTCGTTTTTTTTAGAAAATTCGAATTTTCGCTCAAAGTATAGAAAAATATGAAAAACTAAGCCTCAGGTGCACACGTAGGTACTAAAGGAAATCTATCTCAGAAATGTCAACTTTCTTAGGGCAGTATAAGTAGGTCTTTTGCGATCCACAGACAAACAGACTCTTTCTTTTATTATTATAAAAACTTCTTAAAATTGTTTAGTATGGGAAAAAACATACCAAACTTGCATATAATCATTACAAGTTTAATCATTTTAAATATTTAAAAATAACTATACAGACCTAACTCTACAAAATCTGTGAAAGCACTTTATATTCCTTAATTAAATAAGCGAACAAAAAGGAACTTTGTATAAATCCATAATAAATCAAATTAAATCAAAAATCCAACAACCAAATTTGGTTCGAAGGCAACATTTTAAATTCAAAATAAATTGAAAACGCTTAACTAAAAAAAACAACAAATTGATTCTCTTTCTGAAAAATAACCTTTAGGCTATGTCCTCACTACGACATCAAACGCCACAAAGGCAACAATTGCAACAAAATTTGGCGACCGCCAAGGACGCCAAGCGATGCAATAGCATGGGGGCTGACTCTGCCAAGTCGCCAAGTTTTGTTGCATTTGTTGAATTTGTGGCGTAGTCAGGACATAGCCTCTGGGTATCAAATCAAAGCCATTCTATTGTGCGTGTTAAAGCCCTACCTGCATAGAGAAAATCTATCACTTCTGACAAATAAAATAGTACAAAGTATCCATCTTCTTTTTACATATTTGATTCAATATATCAGCCCGTGGGAAATTTTTAAAAATAAATCCTGTTTATTTTTCTCGTGTATACATAAAAAATTACTATTGAAGAATATGAAAACTTAAGTTAGTACTGAAGAAGAGTTACGATCTGTTTTTGTGCTTTTTTTAGGTTGATAATGTATTGTTCATTGTTGCAATTTTATTTAATTTTTAGCTTCCACACTGCGTTTATAACGTAAAAAGTGGAAGGTATTAGAATCGTTCAGTCCGTCTGTCCGTCCGTCACCCACTTTCATGGCCCAAACTACAAATGCTACGGACAAGTGTAGGGCTGGGGAGCCCATCCGGTTAGGCGTCCGCCTAGCATGCGAAAGGTCCCAGGTTCGGGTCCGGGCATCGCCACAATAACTGCCGACCTATAAACGGCCCGTGCAGCCAAAAATGCCCGACGAATAATACCCCGAGTAGAGGGAGTGCACGTTAAATATCATTCAAAGTCCTAACGCTGCGTACGATGTCGAACTTAACGATTGCGTTGGGTGCCTATTCAGGTGTCGGCTCGTCACCTGACTGTGGTTCTAAATTACGTCGCCCGTCGCCAATAGCCCTCGTGTAGCTCTAGTGCGACGATAATTCAAACCTACCTACCTACCTTAGTGAGAAAAAAAATCGGAATTATTCTAAATGGAATTATAGGTATAGGTTCGGTTAGGTTTGAATATCGTCGCACTAGAGCTACACGAGGGCTATTGGCGACGGGCGTTGTATTTTAGAACCACAGTCAAGTGACGTGAGCCGACACCTGAATAGGCACCCAACGCAACCGTTAAGGGCGACATCGTACACAACGTTAGAAATTTGAAGGATATTTTTTTACGTGCACTCCCTTACACGGGGTATTATTCGTCGGACATTTTTGGCTGCACGGGCCGTTTATAGGTCGGCAGTTATTTTGGCGATGCCCGGACCCGAACCTGGGACCTTTCGCATGCTAGGCCATTGCCTAACCGACTGGGCTCCCCAGCCCCAATCATAGGGATATAAAAGAGTACATTACACAATCACAATTACTAAATAGTTCTTAATTCGTTCGTAAAAGTACGTAATACGACAGTACTATGTCACCCTACCATCCCCATCTAAAAACTCAATTATTCATCTCAATATTCTATTTTACCTTTTTAACTAGATTGAATAAATTAATAAAAACAGTTATGAATTCATAAAACCCCCATTGTAAGTTAATCGAATCAATTATTCGATGGCTCATTATTCCAATCTTAATTACACAATCACAACTGCTAATTAATTCCTTGACTTGTAAAGTATATATAACACAAATATACAACTCCTTATACCAAAACTAATTAATTCCTTGATTTGTAAAGTACATAATACGAAAATACAACAACACCCAAAACCAAAAATATCATAAACATAACTCACAAATCATGCACTTTTATGAAACGCGATATTATGTCTCGCGGGATTTTGTCCATGCGAGATTATGTACCGCGAGATTATGTCCACGCGATATTCTCTCCCGCGAGATTATAAGAAGCGAGATTTCGTCTCGCGGGATTTCGTACCCAAACCTTTTGTTTCATAGATAAATACATAGATAAATACATAATTAAATTATATTATATTAATGCATTACAAATGAATAAATATTGAAAAAAAATTTTTTTTACCTTTTTATTTAATCTTAATAGAAAATCAAAAACTTGCCACAAAGTTTCGCCTTTTTTCGCAATAACATCTTTGATTGATTGAGAATGTAACATGTTATTTCTAGCCAATTTTTTTCTAAAGGATAAAACAAATCGGCCGGTTAGAGGGAAGATCCAATTAAACGGTTAAGAAATCCTGTTTTTGCGCAAGTTAATAACAAGTGGCTCAAGAACAATTATATTTATTCCTTGACATCCATCCCCGTCTTTCTTTCCCCACAACCCAGCGGGAAAATAATTTCCTTTTTTTGAAAGGAGATTTGAAAAATCGTCTGCTCCTATTTTCCCGCGGATATGTTCGAACACAATGAGAGAGGCACCTGCCTATTTTCTTCAGGTTCCTGCACTTTTGTACTCCAAGAAAATATGAGATATTGAAGAAGTAAAACCCTATTTACTTGTACCTGATTTTATTCTACTTTTTTTTACACGGAAGAATTTTTAAAAATTGAAAGAAGGGTATTGACATTATACACTCTTAAAACAAAAGAGTGAAATTCACTCCTATAGGAGAAGTGCATTTTCGGCACCGGAAAGGAGTGGAAATTAACTCAGACTGAGTTAAAACCGCTCGTTTTAAGAGTGTAGGACGCAGATTGTTCTCTTTTATTTCTTTTACCCACTCCGAAAAAGAGTGAAATTCACTCCTATAGGAGAAGTGCATTTTCGGCACGGAAAGGAGTGGAAATTAACTCAGACTGAGTTAAAACCGCTCGTTTCTTTTAAGAGTGTAGAGATTTGCTTCCGAAGCATCTTTTCAACTTCCGTTTTAACCGTTATATTTTAAATTGTTCTTTATTTTTTGCTAGAAATTGACGGTCTTGGAGATATCGAAATAATTAATAAATAGTAATCATCACATAGAAGTGTTATTGTTTACTAACACAATAAAGAAACGAATGTTAACCTTTCACATTTTGTATTCTGCCTATTCTCTCGAAGATTGAGAAACCTTAGTTTTCTGTTTGGAAGAAGTTTTTTTTTGTAAAGAGTACATGTGGGTTTTTAAATTTTCCCTTATTAACAATTCGTCATATCTAGCTGACCAGCAATGTAACGAATTGTCCATAAAACATACAAGTGCAAGAAGAAACTTATTCTTGAAAGCCAACAATAGTGTTTCGGAAAATAGCTCGTTTACAAAGGTTTTAATATATCCCGTTGATTTTTTTTTCTTACGATGATTTTTAAACTTTTAAATATATATTTATTGGTGATAAATCCTTGTACTAGAAGCGTTGTAATCAGGGTTGGGTTTTTCCCGTCTAAAACTAATAGTTCCCATCACAGCGGGAAAACTGGTAAATACCGGGAAAAACTGGGAAATACCTCTTTCTTTCAGAAAAAAAAATCGGAAATATCATTTTTTCTCAGATATACCTTATCTGGGAAATTCCTTTTAATTAAAAAGTTTTATAAACGTAAAATCAGTTTTCCTTTGGCTACATCCTGATTTTTGTATTCTGGCTGTGACTGCAATTATGCCATATGTCTGGGTGGGGGAACCCTTCTTAAGTTCATGCTTTTCGTTCCCTCTCATCCCCACTAGAGCAGTTATAGTTTGCAAAGGCCTAGTGACTGTGAGGTCGTTTGATATTATTTCTAAATATAATACACATTCCTCAATATTTACCCTGCACAATATTTTAATGAATATTTACCACAGACAATATTCTAATAATTATTTATGTTTATGCAAATGGGAACCCTTAAATAACAAGAGTTAGATTATTTGTTACCATAGAGAGAGATTATGTTACCATAAATGTAAAAATAACTAAGGAAGGTTTGCTTATTTTTAAAAGTTTTAAAGCCATGATAAATATTTATAACAATACAAAATTAAAATTATTTTTATTAGTCCCATTAAATAACATTTTGTTATTAATTGTTGTTTCAATATATGAGTTTTTCCCAGGTGGGAAAAACATAATTTTTCCCAGGACGGTAAATATCGGTTTTTACCATGGTATTTACCGGGGGTGGTAAAAACCATGCCAACCCTGGTTGTAATTAAAAAAAATTCTACAATTTGTTTATATTCTCAATGAATCGTTGAGCACGTTTTTTGGTTAAACCCCTTCATTCATAATTTCAAAATATTGGCCAGAAACTGTTTGTCCTTTACACTGTGAAAATATGTAAGAAAAAAATCGCGATTAGTTAAACTTTGTTTTTACAAATATTACAACAATAGCCATCAAAATTTGAAAATGAAAATCACATTTTATAGTAAGCTTTTATAATTACATAGAACTTCCGATATCAAACCGATCAACACTAAATTTCAACGCGTTTATTAAATAAAGTTTATTTAATAAATCTAAACTTGAATTACTTTAATTTAATTAAAAATAATATTTTTTATTTAATAAGTTTTAAAAAGTTTATAAAGTAGAAATGAAATAAAAACAAGAAGTTCTTTAAGAACTAAAATAGCCTACTTTCCTGTTACTTAAATACTTACTGAAATTCTAATAGGTATTTAACTAGGTTTCTAACAGTAAACATCATCAACAACCGTTTCTACCCTAGATTAAAAAAAAAAATCGCTAAACACAACATCCAGCTATAATTTAGACTTCTAAAAGCCAAAATCAACTATTTTCCTTGATATTCTTAATTAATTAACTTAATATAATTTATCGTCTGCACGATTTATTTGTAGTTCAAAGAATAATTCAATATTTATTAATAACAAAAGTAATGAAACTACTCCAAACTACATTAAAAAAAATAAGAAATGTAAATTAAAACTAAGCATAATTGTATGTAAAAAATATGCCTTGCCGCTTTCTTGGTAAACAATGTATGAAAAATCAAAGAATCACATAGTGCTACATTTTATGACGTCATTCGAAACTGATTCATGAAAAAATAATTTTGCTTTGCAAATATTTTTAAATAAAGTTTCTCATGCCATTGTTGATTTGGAAACAGTGATTTAAATGACTCAAAATTGAATTTCAATGCTAATTCAATAAGAAATTCGCCGGCAGATAGTAAATTTATGTCCGGCCGGACGTACAGACAGGCGGACAAAAAGTATGAAAGTTAGGTCTCTGAGGTCGTAGATTTCTAACAAAAAAAGAATTTTTAAGATCCGATTGATAGAACCGATTTTGGAAGGGGGGTACAGACAGACAGACGGACATCGACCGCATGTCAATACCTACTTTTTCCTACCTACCTATTTTTCCTACTTTTCCTACTCTTTCTACAATTCCTACTTTTTCATTTCAAAGTAGGCTAAAAATCGTGAAAAAATGCACGCATTGAAAAATGCACACAAAAAATGCAATGCATTTTATTAAATAAAGTTTATTTAATAAAATGTGTTTTTTTTCCAGATTTTTTTTATTTCATTTCTACTTTATATATTTTTTAAAACTTATTAAATAAAAAATATTATTTTTAATTAAATTAAAGCAATTCAAGTCCACTGAGTTCTAAAGCTCGTGTGGGAGTAAACATTTTCGTTTTTTATTTATTTCATTTTATTCAAGTACACACACACACACAACTTGGTATTGGCTTTTACAACGCTCTTATTTCTTTAATCTAAGATTATAACAATACAAACAATGTTCTATCTCTTTGTTGATAAAGCATAACAAAGAAAAAAAAATTATTTCCTCGAATTTAGAATTCGTGTAATCAAACACTCACTTTGGCATAATTACCTTTTTCACATACTGATTGACACAGTTATTTTTGAGGAACATCATTTTGTTTAACATTGCTTTATTGTTGAAATGTTTCTCAACTATGAATTGGGGGCTGGGGAGCCCAGTCGGTTAGGAGTTCGCCTAGCATGCGGAAGGTCCCAGGTTCGGGTCCGGGCATCGCCAAAATAACTGCCGACCTATAAACGGCCCGTGCAACCAAAAATGTCCGACGAATAATACCCCGTGTAGAGGGAGTGCACGTTAAATATCCTTCAAAGTCCTAACGCTGCGTACGATGTCGCCCTTAACGGTTGCGTTATGTGCCTACTCAGATGTCGGCTCGTCATTTGACTGTGGTTCTGAAATATGACGCCCGTCGCCAATAGCCCTCGTGTAGCTCTAGTGCGACGATAATTCAAAATAAACTAAACTTAACTATGAATTATATCGAAAACATTAATTGAATACATTTTTTGATGCATTATACTTAAATTATTTAAATGTTTTATACATGATTTTTATTTATAAAAAGACAAACACAGCTTCAGTATTTCAAAATATTTATAGATTGTTGAGCACGGACATTTTAATTAAATTGTAATATTTTATTTAACGTAATTGCTGGTATCGGTAAATTTAACTTCAAATAAGCATAAAATTGCATAGATATATTACTTATACTAGCAAATTTATACCCGTTCGTCGCACGGAATAAAAAAATATCAAATAGATTCCAAATATGTGTACCATATACCCTGTTATAGGATCATAAACTTATTATTGTTTCCGCTCGTTATAAAATATAAAATCCCGTTTCATTGCCTTAAAATTCCAAAATGAAAAATACGCTATAAAATGCACTCATAAATGTCATCACAATTCCCTCATAAATACATAAAACCTTTTAGCTCATTTGGCGCGTTTTGGGAAATAATTTGGCGAGAAAATAGATATAGCTACCCACACCCATTATACAGCTCTAACACAATGACCTTCGAACAACCGACCAGCTCATAAATTATTTATAAAAGAAATTGCATATTTGGCGAATTTTTGTTAATAATTTGGCGAGTTTGGCAACGTATTTGGCGAAAAAATAAAGACAGAAAACACTAATAGCTCTAGTGCGATGGCCTTTATTAACCATCATAGTTCAGTAATAGCTTAACTATACATTTATTGCTTAAATATGCTTACATGCAGTCAACAGAAAAATCAATGAAAAAAATCATCAAATAAACCCACAATAAAATCCGGTAATTAAGACTGGCGGAATTACGTCACTTGAAACATGTCAATTATTTTTCAAATAAGGAATTTAGTTTCTGAAAGTAATGGCAAAAGAATAAAATAAACATTTTGAATTTTAAATGTTTTCGTTAAAAGTTTTATTTGATTTTTTCAGCCGATGGCATCAGGAAAGAGAAAAAATAATCGGATTTGAGCGAAAGTGGTGTATTTTTTTCAGAAACTTCGAATTTCTCTAAAAATGGAACAAATATGAAAAAACTAAGCCTCAGGTGCACACGTTGGTATTAAAGGGAATCTATCTTAAAAATTTCGAATTTCTGAGGGCAGTATAAGTAGGTCTTTTACGATCCGAAGACAGACACACAGACAGACTCTTTCTTTTATTATTATAGATTTAATGTCAGTAGTATATATGTAAAAAATTTACACTAAAAATGGAAAAATATGAAAAAAATATAGCCTCAGTTGCAAACGTTTGTATTAAAGAATCTATTTTAAAAATTTCAAATTTTAGGGAGTGATAATAGTCTTTGAGCGATCCGAAGAAAACACAAGACAGATCTTTCTCTTATGTTATAGATTAATTCTTGTACAAGTATCTAAGTATTTGTACATAATTATTGTAAATTAACTGAATTATTTTGAGGGAATAACTTATGAAAAAAATAATAGTTTTTCTCCTTATGTTATAAATCTAATTCTTTTACAAGTATACTACAGTATTTGTACATAATCTACTTTAAATTATTAATGAATTATTTTGAGGGAATAACTTATGAAAAAAATAATAGTTTTTCTCCTTATGTTATAAATCTAATTCTTTTACAAGTATACTACAGTATTTGTACATAATCTACTTTAAATATTAATGATTTTTTGAGGAAAAAACTTATGAAAGAATAATAGTTTTTCTCCTTATGTTATAAATCTAATCTTTTACAATTATACTACAGTATTTGTACAAATCTAACTTTAAATTATTAATGAATTATTTTGAGGAAGATAACCTTATGAAAAAAATAATAGTTTTCCCTATGTTATAATCTAATTCTTACAAGTAACAGTATTGTACTATTATTTAATAAGTTTTAAATCCTCCTACCGTTTTCTAGTAGTTAATCCTTGCAATGAATATGTACACTATCTTTCAAGCAATGTGATATACTTTTAAGCTTTTAGCACACATTAAAGTACTTAATAATTCTGTTTTCCAGTTCATATGACTAAAAATAAGGTAGAAGCCCTGGTTGTCAGAACAGGTAAGAAGGATCGTTCCGGATGCCTATTTCCTAGCCTCCTTAGGAGCTTTAACCGCCATAACGCTCGTATTAGACCTTCAGTCAGCGAGATCGCCCTGACGGCAAACGGCTCGACGACATCGTACGCACGACGTTCGGACTTGCCCACAGATTTAACGAGCACGTCTGTCCCAGTGTACTCGGGCCCATCCGTGAATTGAGGATTTTTCTACTATTTCCAGCACATATCCGATTTATAGGATGACTGGCAGTAGGTGGGATTCGAACCCCCGCACTCCTGAGAAGGTGCAAGAACAGGTAAAAGTTAACAGACAAAAATTTCTTTACTATCTTTATTTACCAAACTGTTCAGAATATAATCTCACACCTACTCAATTTACTTTCATTCACGAGTTGAGAATTCAGTTTTCGCTTATTTGTTTTGACTCGGATGTAACCGACTATTTACTTATTTTGAGTAAAATCTACTTTTACACTGCTTAAACTGATTGTAAGGAATATGCATTTTAGCTTCCACACTACGTTTATAACGTAAAAAGTGGAAGGTATTATAATCGTTCAGTCCGTCCGTCACCCACTTTCATAGCCCAAAATACAAATGCTACGAACAAGAGTGATACGTCAAAAAATTCAGCGCATCGAAATTAGAATACATTGAAAATTTCATAAAAGAATTCGAATTCGAAGGACTGCAAGTATTTAAAAAACGGCAAAATTGAATGCTCATTTAAAAAGCATAGGAAGCCATTTTTATTAGAATTAAATCACCATTACCATTCGCAACAATCGCTCGAGAAACTGTAATTCTTTTAGACAATAAATTAAAATAAATTTATTTTTGCGACATCGATGAGTTTGAAATGACGTCAAATATATTTCACTACGAGATTTTTTGTATGTTGATATGAAATATTTTAATTTTATTTAAAAGCGAGGAATATTATACATTTATTCTTTGAAATATAAATTAATTTTTGCAAACGATAAGTAATAATTATTGCATTTTGGAAATTAAATAAATGAAACTAGCCAAATTTAGCATGTAAATGTTTAATATAGAATTAATGCTGTGTTTGTCGCCTTTTTACCTGTTAAACACAATTGTTGTGTGGAAGCTGGTGATAGCTGGTGATAGTGACAGATTCTGTTACAAACCTACTTGTTTTTTTTTCGGAAGCTATAGTTTTCCCCAAAGAGTTTTTACCTTCAGGAACAAATCATCACGACCTAAAAAAGTAATACAATATCATTTTTTTTAAAGTAATATAACTTTAAAAAGATTTATTACTTAAAAAAGTAATACAAATTAAAAAATTTAGAATAATTTATGACAAAACTATTTTAAAATCTTCGTATACCTCTCACACCCTTCAAAATTCAGCGAGTAGTAACTGAGAAAAAATTGAAAGGTTGAACACCAAACGTCGTCGTATTTCTCAGATCTGTATAAAATGTAGATTAAAACTAGGGATGTGTAACCCTATATGACTTTAAATTACCGCTCAATAAATCAATACACACACATTTAAAGGTAGTGTTATACCTCATAAGATAATTTCAATAACGTGTGAGGGGGTGACGATTTCGTAGGAAAAATCAAATCATATCACTTTCAAACAATTATTTATCAGATTTAGTGATTGCAAGTTAATCTACATTTAAATGCGCACACTTTGATACTAGTAAAAAAATACTCCTACTTATCTATAACTGGTAAATGAGATTGAGGGAGTGACGATAGTAAAACACTGGCATGCTATTTTTAATATTAAAAGTACCATAAAAGCGTTATCAGTCATGGAACAAAACAACTGATGGTTGATTTAGAAACCTCAATCCTTTAAGAATAACATGTCAATTTAATTTGATTTCTTAGTCGTCTAGTAAGTTTTTAATTGAACTTTAAATCAGTATTGTAGGAGTGACTCTATAACCCAGGGACATTATAACCCAGGGACAAAGTTGTTTCTGAACATTGGTCCGTCTGTCAGACTGTATGTACTCTGTACCACTCTAATCTCGAACTAAAAGAGCTACGACTTCAAATGGGGTTCCCAGTACCTCTCTGACGTCACAATAAGGATAATCCGTAACCCACTTTCATAGCCCAAACTACAAATGCTACGGACAAGTGTAGGGCCCGTCCGGTTATGCGTCCGCCTAGCATGCGAAAGGTCCCAGGTTCGGGTCCGGGCATCGCCAAAATAACTGCCGATCTATAAACGGCCCGTGCAGCCAAAAATGTCCGACGAATAATACCCCGTGCAGAGGGAGTGCACGTTAAATATCCTCCAAAGTACCAACGCTGCGTACGATGTCGCCCTTAGCGGTTGCGTTAGGTGCCTACTCAGGTGTCGGCTCGTCACTTGACTGTGGTTCTAAAATACGACGCCCGTCGCCAATAGCCCTCGTGTAGCTATCTAGTGCGACGATAATTCAAACCTACCTACCTAACTTAGTGAGAAAAAAAATCGGAATTATTCTAAATGGATAATTCAATAATTCATAATAATTCTTCAATAATTTTTTTAAATTATTGAAATTGCCTTCAAGTGTAAATAATTACTTTTAAATATTAGATAATAATAATAATATAATATATTTTTAATAATAAAAAATATATAATATATTTTGAGTGGTCATTTGAAAGTCGTGTAGTTAGTTCCTAACTATTTGAAAGTGTATCTCATTTCAACACAAGTGTCAAATGCAATTGTATGAACCCACCTTATTGATCTACCCACGCACTACTTTAAGTGTTTACCTCTGAGCTGTGAATAAGTGCAAAAATTAAGAATTTTTGATTTATGACGGCGTCGGATGTCGAAGCTAATTATGCATGTAGTTACCGGAGAATGAGGTTAAAAAAATATATTATTCCAGGTTCATTTTACAATATAATTCCATCATAAATATTTTCGATATAATTGTTAGGCTTAACATATTTTGTTTTGTTCAAAAGAGGCTCTTTTAATAGGAATTATTCTCGTAGAATTTGAGCACGTTATTTTGTTAATTTTGCACGCTATTTAGGCATATAACGTCTTTTTATGTTTGATTAAATATTAAATTTCGTGTGTTTCTATGATACACGTACATCTCATTTCAACACAAGTGTCAAATACAATTGTATTAACCCACCTTATTGATCTACCCACGCACTACTTAAAGGGTTTACCTCTGAGCTGTGAATAAGTGCAAAAATTGAGAATTTTTGATTTATTGACGGCGTCGGATGACGAAGCTAATTATGCATGTAGTTACCGGAGAATGAGGTTAAAAAAATATATTATTCCAGATTAATTTCACAATACAATTTCCACTTAAATATTTTCGAAATAATTGATAGGTTTAGCAAATATTTTTGCTGTTGCTCAAAAGATGTTCTTGGGACAAGAAGAATATTGCTCACTTTGAGTTTCATGTGCATTAACTAGTACTTAAACAGATAATGTCAGTTTGTTCAACGTCTTTTGTTAACTCTTTCAGTTCCAAATTTTTATTTTTTATTCTAAAAATCTAAAATTTGTGAAATTATGCATCCAGAATGAAATGGTAAAAAACAGGGGGGGAAATCCTAATTTTTTAAATAAAATTTAAGGGGGGGAAATTGGAATCATATTTTTTGAATAACTTATAACAATAATTTTTTCAAAGCTTTATTTGTTTTAAAAAAAAAAAAAAGTTTAAATCAATTTTTAAACATCTAAGAACGCAAGCATGAATAATTTAGGGTCAATTTATTTCGTAAATGTTTTTTGGATTGGATTTTATTTTACTATATTTTTCATACTTTTATTTAATTAAAACAAACATTATTTAATTCTTCGAAAGAGATGATTCTCCGAGCTAACGATAAATGAGTTTGAGGTCAACTTAGTGAGGAAAAAAAATCGCAAGCTGATGATTCCAAATGGCATCATTGGAGATGAAGGGGTTTAAACCATGTGTTGCGCAGATTTTATTACTTATATAGTTTGTAAAGGGGGAGATAGAATTTTACACTCTTAAAACAAACGAGCGGTTTTAACTCAGTCTGAGTTAATTTCCACTCCTTTCCGTGCCGAAAATGCACTTCTCCAATAGGATTGAATTTCACTCTTTTTCGGAGTGGGTAAAAGAAATAAAAGAAAACAATCTGCGTCCTTCACTCTTAAAACGAGCGTTTTTAACTCAGAGTTAATTTCCACTCCTTTCCGGTGCCGAAAATGCACTTCTCCTATAGGAGTGAATTTCACTCTTTTTTTTAAGAGTGTAGGTTAAGGGCTATAGTGGATAGAATAAATGAAATAATTAATTGTTATTGTTTCAAATTGCGTTGTGAAATCAAAATTCATTAAATTCAATAGTTACAATAATTACAATAACCCCTGGAATAGTGCAGCATGAGACATGGTTATTCACTAAAATTTAACCCTTTATTTGGCACTACGATACAACATTCAAATGCATTTAGATTCATAATTTGATCCTGGACAAACAATTGAGACATGGCAGACTTACCCCAGAGGATTGAGATGGGGGTCGAGACCTTGAAGGAATACACCACTGAGTTAGGGCAACAACACAGGGGACAGGCAGCTAATTCGGAGATTCGGTGATACCTGATGAGTCAAGGATATGCCCAGCATATAGGGTAGAAATCGTCAGAGATCAAGGGCTAAGTCGAAGGCTCCGAGGATTGGGTGACTTTGGAAATGCCTCTGGCATATGGGGTAGCTTACGGAGATAGCGACCAGAGGCGAGACTAGTAGAGTCTGTGATGCATTTCCTTCTGGCTATTTTTTTTTACCAAGGAAGTATTTCTCCAAACTTATTTTGAAATTCTCTTACTCTGTATATTTTGAGAAGATTCTCTTCTTCCTCGGCCATCCGCTATATTTATCTCATTTTTGGGGTCCAGGGACAGAAATGCCCTTGGCCAATCGGAAGCAAGAAACCACCCACACACTGCCTCTGGTCAAATCGTAAGAGAACAGCTCCCCCCCCCCCCCCCAAAGGTCTGCCAGTGGTCAAACCCCGGTAGCCGCCCTCATTCCTATAGGTCCTTAAATCGTGCCAACACATGCGTTCCCCTAATTGTTTTGAGCTGTGTAGTTACAAGCTGCATGTTACAAGCAAAATAGTTACAAGTTGAATTAAATTTTATCTATCGTCAAAATTTAATCTGACATTTTACTAATTAGTACAGTACAGGGGCGGCGGCAGCAGAGGGGCTAGGGGGGCTCAAGCCCCCCTGTCGGGCAAGGCTAGCCCCCCCGTCGGGGAAATTTTGAATTTCGTCGGGGTAAAACTAACTTATGATATCGGAAAAATTTGAGTCTGAAAAAAAACCTTTAACCGTTTCAAAATTCAACACTGTTTCGCATTTTCCACAACTGTCGTCTCAGTCGTGGTTCGTACCCTTCTTCAATTGACCTTGAGTGCATACCACTAAGCGGCGAAATGTAATTTCTCTTTTATCGTTCCACCACCCCAAACAGTGGGGGTGTAGCTGTAGAAACCCTCTAAAAGCTGAGAAAAACAAAAACAAAAAAAGGACGTTCTTTTGAGTTTCCAGCTAGTGTCATATGTCACCACTGCTGACAAATTTATGGCCTCGGGGAACTTGTCGTGGGGTGCATAGTTGACCTTCGTAGGAAGGTTCATTACCACTAAGTGTTTTCTTCAGAACGGATTTACTTAGTGCACTTTTAAAAGATTTGCTTTTTTGTAAGAAATAAAGAATGTAAAAGAACAGACTACTTGTGGTATGTTAAACCTCAATTAATTTTATTGGATTTTTTGGAAGTATTTTAATATATATATTTTAATTTTAAAAGAATGATTTCCCTGATTATTGATATTTTTTTGTGTTAAAATTAAATAGCAGCAAATTTGTTGTTTGTGCTCGTCTCGGCACGTAAAAAATGCAACGCAGTTTGAAATCTCTTAAAATGTTGTTTTCAAAATTACTTTCAAATTTTGTACGTTTTTTTAAATACAAAATATGTATATCCTAATCGGCAACTTCAAAATTTTGTAACCCCCCCCCCTTTGAACAATCCTGTCTACGCCACTGATTCTAATAGTTCTCATTCCATGTGTACCACTACCATGGTATTTTGGAGATAATGATGCAAAAAAATATAATCTGTAAGAATCCTAGACTAGGGTCACTACGATTTTGTCGTCCAATACCTATACAGTTTTGTAGAGGAATCAACTCTAGCTGAATTTACCAACACGTAGGGAATACTTAGAGCTTAAAAAATGTTGTAATTTTAGCCTAAATTAGTTTAAATAAGAAAAAATAGGGCTTCATACTTCTAAAAACATGTAAAATTAGATGTTTTTAGCCCATTGGAAAACTTTCAGAGTTTAAGCCATGTTTGTACCCCTTTTGTCAAAATGTGCATCCCTAAAAATCATTTGGCAAGGCATCCTACTGTTTGTTTTGTGGAAATTTTTGAGGATTTGTATCGAGTGTAAAAAGAAATCTGTATAGTAGCGCGTTTAACTTTCAAAAAGTTTGAAATAGAATTTTATAATTGAACAAAACTATTAATCGATTTCTAAATTTTTTGATTAATTGCGTTTTTTGTTTCATTTTTGAATATTAATAATAACCTTGCGAAGTGTTCACGGTTTTATGTTGATTGTTGGTTATATTTGGACCAATTCGAGAAAAAATATGTTAAAAAAACTTTATTTTTTAAATTATACCGAAGCCCCCCCGTCGGGGTACGCCAGCCCACCCGTCGGGCAATTCCTAGCGCCACCACTGGTACAGTACCATTTCATTTTTGAGTAAACTTAATTATAATAATAATTATAATTATTTTCCAAAGGTTTATGATTATAAGAAATAATTTAAATTTTAAAAGCCTACACCGTCATAACAAAATGTCCAATACTATAAAATCTATTTCTGTACTAAACAAGTAGGTTTGTAACAGAATCTGTCACCTAACCCGCTTCCACACAAAAGTTGTGTTAAACAGGTAAAAAGGCGCCAAACACTGCATTAATTCTATATCAAACATTTACATGCTAAATTTGGCTAGTTTTATTTATTTTATTTCGAAAATTCAATAATTATTACTTATAGTTTGCAAAAATTAATTTGTATTTCAAAGAATAAATATGTACTATTCCTCGCTTTTAAATAGAATGAAAATATTTCATATCAACATACAAAGAATTTCGTAGTGAAATATATTTGACGTCATTTCAAACGGATCAATGTCGCAAAATAAATTTATTTTAATTTATTGTCTAAAAGAATTAAGTTTCTCGGGCGATTGTTGCGAATGGCAATGGTGATTTAATTCTAATAACAAACAGGGCCTTTAGCTATTTGTAATTCAAACTTTTAAACGCCAAAATTAACTATTTTCATTAATCTTCTTTCTCAGATTTAATAATTAGATTTAATTAAATTACAGTTCGAAAAATATATAAAGTACAAATGATGCTTTAAAAATAAAAGCGAAGAATTCTCTTTGCATCTTTCTTCATACATATATAATGAACCATCAAAAGAACTCTATTGTGATATTACAACAATCCAAACTGAATCATATCACATAAATAAATATTCTTTCAAATGTTTGTATTTTTTTAAATAAAATTTCTCGTACTTTTAACGAAATGGCAACAGTGAAAATATTGAATAAAAATGGAATTTGCATGTTATTTCAATGTAGATTAAATTTTAAGTTATTTAAATTTTAAATTTTTAAGTTATTTAATTTTTCTTGTCTGTGGGACTTGTGGTTCTTTCTGTGAAAGTGGGTGACGGACGGACGGACGGACAGACAGACGGACTGAACGATTATAAAACCTTCCACTTTTTACGTTATAAACGTAGTGTGGAAGCTAAAAAACGAAGATATATGCGAGAGGTGTCGAAATACACAAAATAAACCGGGAAAAGTTATTTCGCTATTTTAAAAGTTTTCGAGTTTTTTTGCAATGCAGTGTTCTATTTTTGTATTCTATATGATTTATCATGAAAGCTATAATTGTAACCTAAGAAATGAAAGAATCGAAGAATAATGCAATAATTTTAAAAATGAATTTAAATTATGCTCATATTCCAATGTATAGTTTCCAGAACATTTGATTTTCAAATAATAAAGTGGTTTTTTTTTAAAGAACTTTGATGCCCATAATAGCAAAAGTGTCAGAAATTTAATGTCTTAGAAGGAATATCGCTTTCGTTGCCCTTTTTCGCTTAACAAGAAACATTATTTCATCTAATGCTAATTCGTTGCTTCAAATGCACTATCGGTTTTCGATAATGACTACATCATTTCAACATACACTCTTTTTAATTCTGTACGCCTGTTTTGCTATTATACCTTGGAAATAGTTTAAACTATCTATATAATTTAACCTAAATATATAGTTTAAACTAATATTTGTATATTAAAAAAAATGTTTTAAAATCATAAAAATATGCTGTCAAGCATTGGAAAATCAATGTGAAATAGTTATTTATGCAACTAGTGTGAAAAGTAAGGCTATTTTCAACGTGTTGTCATACACTATTTTTTTACACTATTTAATAACGTGCAAAAAAGTATTTATTAAATTGGCATTTATTGATTGGCTTATTAGTTATTTTATTATCACGTTCAAATGATTTGAAGGGGATTATTTATATTAATGATTATTTTAAAATCACGTGCAAAAAGTATTTCTTAGATTGGCATTGGAAATAAGACGCCAAATAAAAGATCACGTTCAAATAAAGAATTTTACATTAATCACAAAGCCGCCTAATAAAATATCACGCTCAAATAAAGAATTTTACACCAATCAGATGCTCTTATTTACTTTGTCGCACTAGTGCGTAAAAGAAAATATGAAACACGGTTTCGTTAAAAGCATCACTTTTGCCACGATTATTGATTTGAAAAAGTCAGTTTTTTTGCACAATATTATAAAAATTTCAGTTTTGTTGCAATTTTCAGTTTTTGTATTTTATTTTAATATAAATTAATGCTAAGGGCAATAATTTCATCCTAAGAAATAAATAAAATAATTGAAGAATAGTGAAATACTTAGAAAGCTGAAGTTAAGTTAAACTTATATTACCATGCAAATTCCAGAACAGTTAATTTTCACACATCAGAAAGCGTGTTTATTTTTTTTAAAGTTTGACGTTTATAATGGCTATTAGGCTGATACTTATAATAATTATAATTCCTAGAAATTTAATGTCTTAGAAGAAAAGTCATTTTCATTTCCCTTCTACTCAGCTTAAGGGGGAATGGGCGCGCTGGACCGCGGGTCTCCAAACTCAAGTGCCTCAGTGTTAATCCAATGGCGAAAAAACTATTTTCTCTGCCACATTTCTCCGGCTGTATTGAATATTTTTACAAACGTTTTTTTTTTTTAAATAATAAATGTAGATAACTTACAGGTCTCTATCTTCCCACTTTTTGAAATTGCTTCGAATATTTTGTGTAAAATTATTTATTGAAAATTAAAAAAAAAAAATTTCGAACCGATTTCAAAAAGTGGGATGGTCTGGACCTGTAAGTCAGCTACATTTGTCACATAAAAAATCCGCTTGTAAAAATATTCAATACAGCCGGAGAAATGTGGTAGAGAAAATATTTTTTCTCCATAGGATTAACACTGATGCACTTTGCTTTGGAGACCCCCGTTCCAGTGCGCCCATTCCTTTTTACGCGAAACATTATTTCATATAATGCTATAGTTCCCGCCATCCTTATTTGTTACACTTTGGGGATGGAAAACCGAAACCGGTTTTTTGCCCTCGGTTTTGACTGAAAAACCGGTTTTTTCATGAGGTTGTCTAAACCTGAAACAGTTTTCTGCGGGGAAAACCGTCTAAAAACCGGAAATCGGTTTTTTCTCCAAAACCGCCATCAGCGTTTTTTTTTAAAAATTATGTAATTTTTTTTTAAATGTTAGTTTTGCACTATGATGTTAACGGCATAGATAGCAAATCGGAGGAATTAAATTAAAAAAAAAGGAAAAGGAAATAGAGATGGAATAATGCAAAGCTTAATAAAAATACTCAAAACTATTAGAAAAACCGGAATAAAAAAATGAATATTATAATTTTAAATAATAAGAAAGTAAGAATTAGAAAGAAAACCTAGAACTTAGTTTTCAACAAAACACTTTAAACATTTAAAATTAACTGTGTAAATTGTTTTTTTTTAATTCGAAAATAAAGTTTACAAATTAATCGATTTTTTCAATTAATTAATAAGAAACTGAAAAAATGCAAAACAATTTTTTTGCCATTGAAAAACCGGTTTCGTGGAAAACGGTTTTTTTTCTGAAAAACCGCCATCCTTAACGTGTTCTCATTTGGTTGGCGGCTGGTATAATTCATTGCCTCAATTGCACTATCGGTTTCCGATAATGCTAAGTACTTCATCCTTTCACCATATTAGCTTCGTTCATTGAATACAAAACAACTTCCTTTTGTCATTTGTTAGAAAAAAAAGCTTCTTTTAAGTGTGAAATATTGCCTAACTTCACAAAAATTACGCTTGGAAAAATTCGGTCTTTAAAACAATGTCATTGAACTTTTTGAAAAATTTGTTAGGGAGCCCAGTCGGTTAGGCGTCCGCCTACATGCGAAAGGTCCCAGGTTCGGGTCCGGGTATTGCCAAAATAACTGCCGACCAAAAAAACGGCCCGTGCAGTCAAAAATGTCTGACGAATAATACCCCGTGTAGAGGGAGTGCACGTTAAATATTCTCTAAAGTCCCAAAGCTGCGTACACTCTTAAAACAAACGAGCGGTTTTAACTCAGTCTGAGTTAATTTCCACTCCTTTCCGGTGCCGAAAATGCACTTCTCCTATAGGAGTGAATTTCACTCTTTTTCGGAGTGGGTAAAAGAGATAAAAAGAAAACAATCTGCGTCCTACACTCTTAAAACGAGCGGTTTTAACTCAGTCTGAGTTAATTTCCACTCCTTTCCGGTGCCGAAAATGCACTTCTCCTATAGGAGTGAATTTCACTCTTTTGTTTTAAGAGTGTACGATGTCGCCTTAACGGTTGCGTTGGGTGCCTACTCAGGTGTCGGCTCGTCACTTGACTGTGGTTCTAAAATACGACGCCCGTCGCTAATAGCCCTCGTGTAGCTCTAGTGATAATCTAAATTCAATAATCTCTAATTCAAACTAAACTAAAAATTTGTATAGTAAGAATGAAAGAAGAATGTAAAATGATATATGATGTTCATCTTTGAGTCTTACAGTGTGCAATTAAAAGTTTATTTTTTCACTGTTAACATTAGGGTGAATTACTCTTAACAATAACGGTAAATAAAGTAAAGGTTAGCGGACCAGCGCAGCTTTTCTTTTATATCATCGAAATGATTACAAATATTACTTATCTCTTTATTCATCCCATTATATGCATCTACAAATTATGTATTCATAAGTGTTGGTTGGTAGACATATATTTTCAGGCTCGTGTGCTTGGTCACAAATACACGCTTATAAACCATCGTCAAGAAGGACGGACACGACATACACACATACAAGACAGATGCTGCCATCTATCGCCAACTCCGCAATTTAGACATATTCCTGAAGGGGAGGGAAATAGTCTCCAGGGACCTGTACCCGTGGTAAACTGAGCAATGACCGACCACAGGACTTTCGGACCCAACAGATTTAACGAGCACGTTCTCCGCATATACTCGGTGGGTCTTCAGAGGTGTCGAGACTCGATCGCGGGACCTTCCGATCCCGAGACCGAGATCTTAACCACTAGGCTCCCCCCGGCTCCCCTGCCATAATTGTTTTAAAAGGTCGTTTTGACTGTTCCAAGTTTGGTTGATTTACTCGAATTACCTTAGCACTTGTACGAGGGCTATTGGAGACGGGCTTCGTCATTTAGAATCACAGTCAAGTGACGAGCCGATACCTGAGTAGTCACAAAAAGCAACTTGTAGGAGCGACATCGTGCGCAGCTTCGGGACTTTAAACAACATTTTAACGTATACTCGCCGACCCGGCGGCGCAACGGTTAGGGTGCTAGCCTTTGGAGCCTCTGGGTTCGGGTTCGAATCCCGGTTAAGGCATGGATGTTTGTGTTTGTCGAGTATATGCGGAGTACGTGCTCGTTAAATCGTTTGGGTCCGAAAGTCCTCCAAGTTCCCATACCAAATCAATACCTCTGGGGTGACAAGCCAATTCTGGGGATCCTCTAATTGGCCTCGGTCTCTAAAAATTAGATGGATCCACTTATGTGTGGTGTTGTCTGTTTGCCCGTCTTCCTTGACGAAGGTTTATAAGCGGGTCTCTGACCAAGCACACAAACCTGAATATATATGTCTACCAACCACCAACACCAACGTATACTCCTTCAACAAGGGGTATTATTCGTCGGACATTTTAGCTACACCAGACAGCCGCAGAAAGTATCTCTGACATTACTTAGTTTAGTTTGAATTATCGCCGCACTAGAGCTACACGAGGGCTATTGGCGTCGTAATTTAGGGCCACAGTCAGGTGACGAGCCGACACATGAGTAGGCACCCAAAGCAACCGTTAAGGGCGACAGCGAACGCAGCGTCGGAACTTTGGAGCATATTTCACGTGCACTCCTTCTGCACGGGGTATTATTCATCGGGCATTTTTGGCTGCGCGGGCCGTTTATAGGTCGGCAGTTATTTTGGCGATGCCCGGACCCGAACCTGGGACCTTCCGCATGCAAGGCCTTTAACCGACTGGGCTAACCAGCCTTTTGACATTATTAGTCAGGGATTGGAGTAACGCGTTACTTGTAACGCCGTTACTTGTAACAGTTACTTTTTTTTAGGTAACGTCGGGTAACGCCGTTACATTTTTCAGAAAGTAACTGTAACTTAGTTACTTTTAGCGGTAACGAAGTAACGAAAAATTGCGTTACTTTCCGGAGGCTGTCTGATGCTTATTTATAAATTCCACTCCTAAGAGAGAAGGGAACATTTCGCATTCCCGAAATCTGAGCTTTTCTTGGGAGGGAAGCAGCAAACTAGCATTGTCCGCTTTGGCTGCTAACGGCAGCCAGAGTTGTGAAATTGTTTCGTTAATAATGATTTTCTTTGAAAAATGGTAAGATGGCTAAATTACAATTTTTCTCATAACTTGAAATTTCAAAAAGTAACTGTGAATCGTTACTTTTCGTACTAAGTAACTGTAACGTGTTACTTTTCATATTAAGTAACTGTAACGGTAACAGAGTTACTTTTTTTATTAAGTAACTGTAACTGTAACAGAGTTACTTTTTTAAAGTAACTTTCCAATCCCTGTTACTAGTTAAGTGCTTCTGTCCCAAGTTCTACCCTTATTCTCTCTAGATCTAAGGCCTACAAAATTCGTGGTTTCCGTAAACGAAAAACAGCTCAATTTACTGATCTACGGGGGGGCCGTAGTGAGCCTAGTGGTCAGCGTCTCGGTCTCGGGATCGGAAGGTCCTGCGATCGAGTCCCGGTACCACTGAAGACCTACCGAGTATATGCGGAGTACGTGCTCGTTAAATCTGTTGGGTCCGAAAGTCCTCTAAGTTCCCATACCAAATCAATACCTCTGGGGGTGACAAGCCAATTCTGGGGATCCTCTAGTTGGCCTCTGTCTCTAAATTAGATGGATCCACTTATGTGTGTTGTCTGTTGTGTCTGTCTTACTTGACGAAGGTTTATAAGCGGGTCGCTGACCAAGCACACAAACCTGAATATACATGTCTACCAACCAACCAACCAACTGATCTACGGGTACTTGAAGCATTATACGTTAGTTTGATTCGATCCAATCTTGAGTACTGCAGTGTTACTTGGGATCCTTTTTATGAAAATAAAGTAAACATTTTAGAACGCGTTCGATTTAAATTTACTCTTTATTTGTACTATAAAAAATATCATTCCAGTTCCAAATATTTGTCATCCACTTTTTTACGTACTTTATTCGAAATTCCTAGTTTAAAATCCAGGCGTGAGCTCACCTGTTTTTTTTTTCAAGGTTTTAAATGGTGTTATTGATTGTAGTGATATCCTTAGTTGCATTAGTTTCTCTGTTCCTAATAGATTGTTAAGGGACAGTCCACTTTTCAACGCTTTTCCCCATAAATATAATTATGTTAATAACTATTGTCTTTTTAAATTTTATGTAATTTTTAATCGTGTTTAAGACGATGTTGATATATTTTTCATGTCTTATACTGAGTTTAAGAAAATATGTTTGTCAAATATTTTGTCCTTTTGGTTTGTTTCTTAGGTATAGTTTGCTGGCTTCGTTGTTTTATTTATATTTTAGGGCATTGTTTTAATGATCATATTGGCGTTTGTATTTTTAATTCTTTTGGTGTTTCCTTGTAATTTTTTTTTTGTATTTGTGATCTTTATAGTTAGTCCTCTGCCTGTAAATGGACCTGTTCTGTTTGGTGGTTGAAATAAATAAATAATAAATATATCTAAATTCGGCATTTCTATCCTGTCATTCGTCTAAGAGCGTTCACCCAACAACAACACATCCATGCTAAAAAAGAACCGCATAATACGTCTGCTCTCGATAAAGAAAGGAAATTTCCCCAAACTAACTCTCCTCGGCCAAACTTATGCTGTTTCAGTTGTTTGCGATGACTTTCCCAATCAGCGACGTGTCGCGGATGCAAATACTCAGATGCTTTCACTTAGATTTAGTTACTGAGATGCGCCGTGGAAACAGGCCGAAATTTAACTGAAACGCAACGCGAACAATTCGCCTGCGAATGGGTGGAGATTCGAAGATTTTGCTCGTTTCCTAATTGAACTGACACAAATCCTTCGAGGGCGAATGACGTTACGCCACGATTGGTCACAGGACAGGCCATTCGAGCGATCGCGTGCGAACTGTCTGTTTACTGTTTTGGCACTCAATATTGGCGAAAAATGTCAAATACCATATTGTTTTTACAAGAAAAAAGGAAACCCCGACCGGAAACTTATTAAGCTATGAAGGGAAACCCAATATATTTGCCTGATAAGAAGTTTATTACCATGACACGCCCTTGAGCACGAATTCTCGTGGTTTGGGAAATTAAATACGGTTTTTTGAGAACGGTAATTCCTCAGGGCAGAGCTTAAACCGATCGTATTCGCCGGACAATCGTGTGCGAATTCGAAGCGTTTCAGTTAAATTTCAGCCTTAGATTCAGTTACTGAGATGCGCCGTGGAAACATAGATGATAGTCACCAACATTGCAGTCAACAACATTGCATTTCAAAAACTTAAGGCGAATGAGTCCTGATGACCGCGGGTCTCCAAACCAAAGTGCCTCAAGTGTTAATCCAACGGGGAAAAAATTATTTCCTAAGCCCCATTTCTCCGGCTGTATTGAATATTTTTACAATTTTTTTTTCTCAAGATAAATGTAACTGAATGACACGTCTCTATAATCCTACTATTGAAACGGGTTCGAAATTTTTTTTTAAAAAATGTTAATAACTTTGTGTTGTGTATCTGGCAACGACGAAGCTTATTGTAAGAACCTTAACTTCGACCACTGTTGACGTCATACTCGTGTTTGTTAAATATGTTCATTTGGTTATTTTGTTGTTCTAATTCTTGTTCGTTGAATTAAAAAGTTTATCGTTCACCAACGTGTCTTCTATAAGAACCCATACATACTTAGGTAATTCCCATACATACTTAGGTAATTCCCATACATACTTAGGTAATTCCCATACATACTTAGGTAATTCCCATACATACTTAGGTAATTCCCATACATACTTAGGTAATTCCCACATCTTAGGTAATTCCCATACTACTTAGGTAATTCCCATACATACTTAGGTAATTCCCATACAACGGTAAACTTCTAGGTAATTCCCATACATACTTGTTCCAAAACTTAGGTAATTCCCATACATACTTAGGTAATTCCCATACATACTTAGGTAATTCCCATACATACTTAGGTAATTCCCATACATACTTAGGTAATTCCCATACATACTTAGGTAATTCCCATACATACTTAGGTAATTCCCATACATACTTAGGTAATTCCCATACATACTTAGGTAATTCCCATACATACTTGGGTAATTCAGACCTTAGTTCAATAAACAGTAAACTTTGCACAAAATATTGGAACACATTTTAAAAAGTGGGATTATAGAGACTTGTTTTTCAGCTACATTTATCAGGTAAACACTTGTAAAAATATTGAACACAGCCGGAGAAATGAGAAAAGGATTTGTTTTTTTCTTTGGATTAACACAGAGGCAGTTCGGTTTGGAGCTCCCGTTCCTCCTTAACTAAACTATAGCGCCGTACGAAAAAGTGGTGACTCGCACATTCACCAACATGAACATGACAGAAACCTATAGTTAAACTCATAGTTTCCTTGCCCAGAAGCAACGACCACGGGCGGAGCTGTAAAACGCGCGGAGCAATCAGATGAAGACAAAATAAAACGGCTGAAATTTCCTCTTCATCTGATTGCTCCGCGCGTATTATAGCTCCGCCCATGGTCGTGGCTTCTGGGCAAGGAAACTATGAGTTCAACTATAATACACTTTCTTATAGTAAATATTATTTAATATATTCTTAATTAAATATAATTCTTCAGCGAACCGAGCCGGGGAGCCCAGTCAATAAGGCGCTTGGCAGTCATGCGAAAAATCCCAGGGTCGGGTCCGGACATTGCCGAACCTACCTATAAACAGATTATGCAGCCAAAAAGTACGACGAATAAAACCCCCTGTAGAGGGAGTGCCTGTTAAATATGCTTCAAAGTCACGACACCGCGTACCATGTCCCTCTTTAAAGTTGCGTTGGGTGCCTTCTCATGTGTCGCCTAGTCTCTGGACTGTTGTTCAAATTACGACGCCCGTCACCAAAAACCTCTAGTGCGACGATGATTCAACATAACCTAACCCAGCGGTTCCCAAACTGGGGGCGATCGCCCCCAAGTGGGCGATTTGTGTTATCAAGGGAGCAAAAAATACTTGAGGGGCGATCAGGAGGCGATGAGTATTCAAAGGGGGGGGGGGGGGATTAAAATAATGTTGTAAATTTATACAGTAAAACCATTCTCCAACCATAACAAACCAGCCAATTTTAGTTTAAACTCTCTTAAATTTTCTAGAAACCAGTAAAAATTTTAGTTCATTATTTCACTTTTGTTCTTATAGCTAGTGTCAGCTCCGGTTCGGTCGAGTTGCATCATCCGTACCATGAGACCTACCAGATACGAGTCGTGCTCGTTAATTTTTGTAAACTAAGTTATAAAATCATACCTCTGTAAAGCAATTCTGGATCTCTAGGAAAATAACCACTAGTAAAATTATAAGCGGGTCGTGAAGACATAATATATATTTACAACACCAACTTTTGTTCTGTAAAAATATGTTAAAAATCTGTTTTGTGTTTTTTTCTATTTTATTTAAAAGTGACCAGATAAAGCTTTTTGGTTGTTTTTATAAAAACGGTAGTAAGTGTTATAAAACAGTTTTATCGTTGCACTTTAACTGAAATTATGATTAGACATAACATGAAAATTAAAAGGGGGCGATGGATGTTAATCAACCTAAAATACGAGGCGATGGTCCAGAACAGGTTGGGAACCACTGACCTAACCTTTCGATTTAAGCATATTATACAAATATTTATTCTTACCACTTTCAATTCTTTTAAAATTAATTTCTAAATATATCTCCTTTCCAGTTATGTAAATCTTTTTTGTTTTAATAACTAGAAGAAATTCAATATCTTGTGATAATTATATTCGACGCGCGAATGTGAAAATCTATTACTTATTTCCATACATTCAAATTGTGTCTATTTTTAGCATCGGGAATTTAATTTAATCTGACTTGGAAATTCGATTTCTGTATTCATTAGAACTACATGCTCTTTACAGAATGGCTTATCAAATGTTTAACAAGGAAACGTGACACTTACAACGTCGGATAAATTTGTGTTCTATTGAAATACACATTGGTTGGTAACAGTGAATTGTACTCATAACGACTTTAAAGGGGAATGGGCGCGCTGGACCGCGGGTCTCCAAACCCAAGTGCCTCAGTGTTAATCCAATGGCGGAAAACTATTTTCTCTGCCACATTTCTCCGGCTGTATTGAATATTTTTTACAAACGATTTTTTTAAAAATAATAAATGTATAGATAACTTACAGGTCTCTATCTTTCCACTTTTTGAAATTGCTTTGAATATTTCGTGTATAGTTATTTATTGAAAATTAAAAAAAATATTCGAACCCATTTCAAAAAGTGGGGAGGTCGGGACCTGTAAGTCAGCTACATTTATCACATAAAAAAATCCGCTTGTAAAAATATTCAATACAGCCGGAGAAATGTGGCAGTGAAAATATTTTTCTTTCTCCATAGGATTAACACTGATGCACTTTGCTTTGGAGACCCCCGGTCCAGCGCGCCCATTCCCCCTTAAAAGACTCTCATACGACTTTAGCAACTCAAAAATAAAGTTCTTTAATTTTAATTAAACATTTTGTGCCTAATTGGCTATTACAAAATCCTTTTTTTTTTCGTAAATTAAATCAATAGTGTTCATTAAATTTAAAGCGAAATGATTATTAAAGATTAAAAAAATTTACTTTTTTAGTGTATTGTCACGAAGTATACGATATTTATACGCTCTTCTCGCTGTGTCAGTGTTTTGTCAAAGTGCAAAAAATTAAAGGCAAAGGACAGTCTTAGGCACTGCTGATGAAAGTGCTATTCGGTCATGGCAAATTTCTTAAAATAACTGCAACTTATAAGCGTGATCAAATACTCGTACCAAAATAATAACCTTATCGGAACTTAGCACCTTCAAAACGTTAATTCTAACCCATGGTAATATAATCGCCATAACGTTTTACATCCTTATAGCCATTTCAAATCTTTAACGATCACATCACCTGTGTTCTCTAATATACGTCCGTGCCAAGACGTTTCAGCATATTACTGTGCATAATCTCTCTCACAACGAACAACTGATGGTCATGAGAAGAACAATCGGCTGTGATCACTTTTAATATTCAATGCAATATCAGGAATATACTCCACATATCCTTGAATCGAAGAACCTATTCATACTTGCCTCCCAAACTACTACCTCCTACGACCCTGCACAAAAGAACGTCTCGATAATTAAAAAGCGTCATACACAGATCACCACAAAGCCAATAGTATACTACCAGTGTCCCCGTCAATCTGATGAGAGGTGCAGGGTTCTACGGTAAGCGATGAAATGATTCAATCTGTGGGAAATTGCTCACTACAGGATCGTCATAGTGCGTGGATTTTCCGTCAAAAGCCAAGACGCGCATACCACCTTTCTGATCAGATTGCCTGCAGGAATTCAAAGCCAAGTGCCAAAATAGCATGAAATGAATCTAATCCATTAACAAATGTCATACAAGAAAACCTGCATATGTGATAATTCATTTAAATTCCTTCAAAATAAAAATATCCTGACTTAAGATCAAAGCTATTAACCCCAATATCTAACTATAATTCTGTTTGACCCATTCGTTAACCGTTAGATCTTTATCAAAACATCATTTCTAAATAATTGCCACCAGACGTTTCAAAATTTTTACGTACAATTACTCTTCATAATCGCAGCTAACGACAAACAGAAAAGGAATAAAATCTCACGTGAAACTATATAGATTCCAAATGCCAAACTGTCTGTGTCGCGGTCCCGAGCTATGACTCGGCTGCCCGCATTCAAGCACACTCTAAAGGATTCTTTGACCAAAAATTTTAATTCTCTTTCGAAGACAGAAAAATCAAAGCTTCTACGCCTGGATTTAGTTTTTACACAACATGAACAAAGAGAAATCACCAAAAATGCAATGTTGTTGCGGACCGAAGGTATTCTGGACTCGTGTTAAACACCTCAAGATCTTTAAAAAATTTGGACGTCCAAGCTATCTCTTTTATTAGATAACAAAAAGATGAATTACTCCTATGGAGTGTAGTAGATGTTATCATGATTCAATATATAGAAACGTGCAAGACCGAAGTAGCTAAATAAAAATGTGACTATATTTGATAAATAGGAATTTTCTTCAAAGGTTTCAAATATGCCCTCTAACGTTGAAGAAATATATTTCAAATGATGTTTTTTTAAACTATGTGTTCAAAAAAACAAAAAAAAAAAGAACCTTGTAAGTCTTTAGTGAAAACACGATCATGACGTTTAACATTGTGTTCTAAATTATAATGACTTCTTGATGGCTCTGTCGATTTATATCTTAGTCCGGACATTATGACGTCAAAAATTCAATAAATTTTAATTTATCGCATGAATGCCATCAAAATTTAGTAACTTTTTATAAGAACGTGCAAAAAAGTTTACTTTTTTATATCATATTCATTCATAAATCGTTGCGAAAATGACACTTTACGTGCCTACGTCCCAGACAGTGGCGAAAGTACTACTTTCCGGCGCTAGTGCGGTAAACTAAATAAGAGTTTCTGATTGGTAGAAAAACAAAATGTCATGAATATCTCTATGGAAACTAAATGATGTCATGAAACTCATTTATTTCTATTGGTTCATTACTTTTGCATTTTCTAATATCTCCATGGAAACTACAAGTACTACAAAAATTATTAAAGGAAATTAAATAAGACAAAAGTAAGAACACAAATTTCACGCCAAACAAATATCGACATGGAAACTAAATGATGTCATAAAAATCACTCATTGGTAGAAATACTTTTTTGCACGTTATTCTAAAAAATATTGTAAGCAAGCACGTGCCAAATAATACTTTATTAAGCTCTTGTCATTATTTCACTCGACCTACGGTCTCGTGAAATAAAAGCTACTCGCTTAATAAAGTATTATTTTCGGCACTAGTTGCTTAAATAACTATTTTATTTCTTCTATGCTAAACACGCACGGGTCATCATTATTGAAACGTGCTGAAGCAGCTAAATATGCCTAACTTTGGTATAATATGACTTTTTCCTAAAGGCTTTAAAAAATGCTCAAAGTAGAAAGGCAAGATTTTCTCAATAATATTTTTCAACAGTCGTACTAAACATAAAAGCGTATAAAGAAAGTTTTTTGGCACCGGGCCTGAAATGTTTTATCCTTTAAAAACACACCCGTTTCAGACAAGTGTATATGTGAGTAAACATGTTTTTTGTTTCCTTCAAAATATTTTAGTTTTTTGAGAAATGCACAAATAAAAATTAAATACGACAGACTTAAGTTATCTAGCGCTATTAAAAAAAAATCTTTGTGAAAAGTAATAAGGGAGATTCGGTGTTTGATTCCGAAAAAAGTTGTTCTTTGAGCATTGGTCTGTATGAAACCCCTCTACACCTCGAACTAACAGAGCTAAAAAAAAAACTAAACACCTCGGCGCAACAGCCCATTAGTGGGCCAAGGCCTGCCGTGCCTATTTCAGCTTTCGTGACCTAGGGCTCTGGGGTGCTAGGCATATGTCCCGGTAAGGTGGTCAGCCTCACGCGGAATCCCCAGTGTTTAGTTCCCAAGCATTCTTGGTACCCATTTTATCGACCCACTTAAGGGACGAAAGGATGGGTCAACCTCGCCCAATCCGGCATTCGATCCCCGGACCTGTGGCGTGGCAATGCGAAGCACTTCCACTAAGCCACTGGGCCTCGAACTAACAGAGCTACTGACTTGAAATGGAGTGCACGAGTTCCCAGTATCTGTGGGACGGGATAACGTTTCTGAGAAAATTGCACATGAGCAAATAGTATTTGCTGGGGGAACTTTTTGGGTTTTAAAGTTATTTAAATTACCTTATATAGGGTATACAATTATCTGTAAATGTATTGATTTATTGAGGGTTAATTAAAAGTCGTGCAGTGTTACACACCCCTTGTTTTAATTTATAGATCATATACTTACCTTAATAGTTAATATAATAGTATCGCCACACGTTGAAAATTGCATTTTTGAAAAAAAAATTATATTTATTTTTATTTATATGATTACCCAGGTTTTCTTGTTTCTAAAACTGTCATCATTATAACTGTGCCGCAATTAAAACGAACGTAGTGATTAGTTTAGTTGTTGTTGTTGTTTCTAATGCCACTCGGTAACCGAGCCCGGAGTAGAGAACTACCCGATTTCAAGGCGAAGTGGGGCGGCTCCCGTTTTTTTTTATTGAGCACCACAAGGGAGGAAGTCTGACTTTTGCTCGCAGCATGACACATCCGTTTTACAGGAAGGTCCCTTTCACACATCCATTCTCACTCACATATCGGAATTTTGATCCAGATCAAAGGCCGATAACCCCCTGATCTGGTACCCCCAGAGGTATTAATTTGGTATGGGAACATGGAGGACTTTGTGACCACGACATATTTAACGTGCCCCAGCCACCATTAGCAACACGGCGGTCTTTAGTCGAATACAAGCGCCGACCCAGCAACCATCAGAATTGCGAGCACCGCCGAGGACAGAACCCACAACCCTTCCGATGCGAGCACGACGCTTCGCACGACTGAGGTACCGCGGCTCGATTAGTTTAGTAATGGTCAGTAGCACTAGAATCAACCAGATGTTGAAACTTTAAATGCGTTTTTCTCGCATTTCAGTTTTTCATTAAATAGCTTCAGTTGGAAAAAGATAACTCAAAAAGTTATTGGGTAATTTTAAAAATTCTTTTTTCTACTAATTTAGGAAATTATTGTCTAGGTAATATACCTAAAAAACGTGGAAGAAATATGTTTTTTTTATTTTGTTTTACCTATTAATCATTTTCGTATTCACCGTCATTCATTCACCGTAAAAAATGTTGAAAATCAGACTTTTTTCGACTACTAATAAAAATTTTATATTTTAATAAAAAATATTTTGGTTTTAGGTATATTACCTAAACATAAGTTTACAGTTTAACTTGATGGTTTTATTTTCTTAGTAGGTCGAATAGTTTTTTTCTAGCCTAATTGAAGTTTTTGAAAAAAAACTGCAAAAAACGTGCATAAAGTGACCATATTTAAAAAAAAATTGGTATGTATGCCACATTTTACTTGCTATATATAGTTATTTATTTCACATATACACACAAAAAAAACCTTCTGAAATTGTTTTCTAGTACATATTTAAAAAAAAGTGCTCCGAACGTGTTGGGCCACCTTAATTAGATCATAATAACTGCTGACCTATAAAGGGTCCGTGCAGCCAAAAATATCTGACGAATATTACCCCGCGTAGAGGGAGTGCATGTTAAATAGACTACAAAGTCCCGACGCTGCGTACGATGTCTTCCTTAAACGTTGCGTCGGGTGCCTACTCGGATGTCGGCTCGTCACTTGACTGTGGTTCTAAATGTCGACGCCAATATCCCTTGCGAAGCTCTAGTGCTACGATAATTCAAAACTAACCTAACCCTAGTATGCTTGTTTAACTATACAGGGTGTCCGTAAAAAAATATCCGAGTTTTAAATGGTGTAAGACAGGAGTTTATTTTATACTAAATATAACAAATCATACATGACATTGAAGGAAAACTAACCTAGTTTTTCCTATTAAGTGCTCAATGTGTGCGCCTTTGGTGATACGGCACACATCCAAACGAAAATGCAATTATTCCCATACTGTCTGCAGCAAAGTTCCGGAGCCCGGAAGATGGATATGCAACAGCCAGTGTGCAATCTTAACATTTCAAGGTTGGAATTGTGGTTAGGGTGGAATGTATGACCCAGTTTTCTTTATTCGTCCACTTCAAACCACATTACAATTACAACTTCAACCACAATACTGGGGCTGGGGAGCCCAGTCGGTTAAGCGTTCGCCTGCATGCGGAAGGTCCCAGGTTCGGGTCCGGGCATCGCCAAAATAACTGCCGACCTATAAACGGCCCGTGCAGCCCAAAAATGTCCGACGAATAATACCCCGTGTAAGGGAGTGCACGTTAAAATCTCAAAGTCCCAACGCTGCGTACGATGTCGCCTTAACGGTTGCGTTGGGTGCCTATTCAGGTGTCGGCTCGTCACTTGACTGAGGTTCTAAAATACGACCCCCGTCGCCAATAGCCCTCGTGTAGCTCTAGTGCGACGATAATTCAAAACCAAACCTAACCTCTACCTTTCAAGGTTGGTAAATTGTGGGGTAGGGGTGGAACGTAGACCCGAGTTATTCTTTATTCGTCACCTTCAACCGCATTACAATTATTACACTTCAGCCACAATACTATTACAATTTGAAACTCGGACATTCTTTTACTTTACGGACACCCTGTACTTTGAATTCATTTCTAGCTATCACGTCTAACACCTATTATTTCCCCCCCCCTTCTTTCAGTTCCATCCAATGGGATAGCCATCAGACCATGAGCGCCAGTGCTGTCGCTCCCGAAGCGCCCCCGTTCGACTCTGCTAGACCCAGGGGGGTGACGTACATCCTCCTGCCCCCTTGTGATCCGGCACTCATGAGAAAATACTCCATCATACTGGTGAGATGAAATACCATATATATATATATATATATATATATATATATATATATATATATATATATATATATATATATATATATATATATATATATATATATAGATATATATATATATATATATATATATATATATATATATATATATATATATATATATATATATATATATATATATATATATATATATATATATATATATATATATATATATATATATATATATATATAAAATATTATATATCATACTTGAATTGAATACCAAATAGATGATCGTCATCGGCAGGGCCTGGTCTTCTATAAGGCCCGGGCCCTCAAACTTTAGGGGCCTCTAAATAGGGTACTTGACTAATAAATTTTTTATTGGCTTAAAATATTCTTATGCCAAAAATATTAGACCCGTATTTTTTCTTTTTTTTTCAAATACCCTATAAAAAGAGGAAAAAATGAATTTTAAAATTAAGACGAAAAATCACTCCCGAAAACGCTTTGTGGCTGTCACGTGGTATCTATGATGTCACTAGTGACTATAAACAAACTTTGAAACACCATTTTGGAATCTACTAAAAGCAAATTTGAACTCTCCGCTTCTGTAAAACCTCCAACCATTATCTATATAATTCTTATTTTAATAATAAGTTAGATTAAAACCAGTTTAATTACAAACAAAAAAACATCACACCGGTTTGTTTATACATACTAGTGACGTCAGCCAAATCGACGTGTTTGTGATCACGTGACGCACCGATGACACAAAAAAGTTATTTGAAAATGATTTTTATTAATTATTAAAAAAATTATTTTGCAAAAAAATATATTCGTTTGTTATATTTGGGCTCACACTATAATTTAATTAATATTGGAAGGTATTTTAGCGATACTGTCAAGTACCCTTATATAATGAGTCCTTTGCGTTTCGAAGTTAGCTTTCTATTATGTTTGAAAACCTTTAAGTTCCACATCTTGAAATTGTATTCCAGAAATCATTGTGTAAAATTTAATTAAAGGAATTGTTTCTTGATAATTATTCTACTCGAAGCTATTAGTTCGGGTGTTTTGTATTAAAAACATTTTCCAAGTATTGATATATATTATATATATTAATGCATGATATTGTGATTTATACAGATATCTCCCAGTTATATGTTTTGAGTTGTGGCACATGTATGTTGAATTTCAAATTGGTTGACAGTTTTGTTTTGCTAAGAAATCTTTATGCAATGAAAACAAAAATATACAGTCCCTGGACAAATTATTGGACGCACTGTATTTTTTTTAGTAATTTTAAGGTTTCTTAGGAGTTTTTATGCAATAATGGTATATTTAAAGTACAGTATTATTGATTTTTATTTAAACGAATTGTTGTAGACTACATATTTGTATTTATTTTTAACATATGGCAACGTTGACAAAGTGATACATGAACTTAAACAAGTACAAACCGTCCTCTAGTTGGCCTCTGTCTCTAAAAATTAGATGGATCCACTTGTGTGTGTTGTCTGTTGTGTCTGTCTTACTTGACGAAGGTTTATAAGCGGGTCGCTGACCAAGCACACAAACCTGAATATATATGTCTACCAACCAACCAACAAAGTACAAACCTGTACCAGTTCTGTAATCCTCATCCTCAAATGCAGGAGACAGTACAGTCTTGCATTGATAGCATGCCGCGCAGAATTAAATCTTTGATAGCGGCTAAATATTGACTTTTACTAACATTAATTTAACTTTTCTTTAAAACTTAATAAACTTATGCTTTTCTAAATAAATGCAGTTTTATTTATGTCAGATAAATCGGTAATGGATTGGAAAATATAAAAATTAAAAACAAAATCCATTTCGAATATTAAAACGGTACAATATCACCCGGTAATTAATATTTTACATGAAATCTTGCAGTGCGTCTAATAATTTGTCCAGGGACTGTACTTAAAGCAGTTTGCTTGTCTTCTTAGATGTTTAAAACTAGTCTGACCAGCGTTCCACTGATTAACTTTTCGATCATGAAATCATAATATTTTTTTATATACTTTGTTTTTGTTTAAAAAATAAAACGGGGACTATTTACACAATTTTTATAGCTGCACTCTTAAAACAAAAGAGTGAAATCCACTCCTATAGGGGAAGTGCATTTTCGGCACGGAAAGGAGTGGAAATTAACTCAGACTGAGTTAGAACCGCTCGTTTTAAGAGTGTAGGAAGTAGATTGTTTTCTTTTATTTCTTTTACCCAGTCCGCAAAAAGAGTGAAATCCACTCCTATAGGGGAAGTGCATTTTGGGCACGGAAAGGAGTGGAAATTAACTCAGGCTGAGTTTAGACCGCTCGTTTGTTTTAAGAGTGTAGAATAGTTGAATAACAAACTAAACTCTATACTTTGAAATAGCATGATTTGAAAGAGCACATTCTAAGTATTGTTCTAAGAACAGTAGGATCTGTTACGAAAGTGTTCAATCGAATTTTTTTACGTTCTATATATTCTCAAATTGAATGAAACAATGGATACCTTATTCTGTAATTGCCTTAATTACTTATTAGAAACCTTAAATTTGTTTGCGGTCTTAACATTCCTGCAAAATTACGGCTGGATTATATGTGTTGTCAACAGGCTAAAGATATACACTGCTCAAACCAATTAGGGGAGCGCATGGTTTAAACCCTTTCACTCCCAATGATTCCATTTGGAATCATCAGCTTGCGATTTTTCTTCTCACTAAGTTGAGCTCGCACTTCTTTATCGTTAGATAGAAGAATCATGTCTTTTGAAGAATGAAATAATATTTGTTTTAATTAAATGAAAATATGAAAAGCATGGTAAAATAATACCCTTTCACTCCCAATGATTCCATTTGGAATCATCAGCTTGCGATTTTTCTTCTCACTAAGTTGAGCTCGCACTTATGTATCGTTAGATAGAAGAATCATGTCTTTTGAAGAATGAAATAATATTTGTTTTAATTAAATGGAAATATGAAAAGCATGGTAAAATAATACCCTTTCACTCCCAATGATTCCATTTGGAATCATCAGCTTGCGATTTTTCTTCTCACTAAGTTGAGCTCGCACTTCTTTATCGTTAGATAGAAGAATCATGTCTTTTGAAGAATGAAATAATATTTGTTTTAATTAAATGGAAATATGAAAAGCATGGTAAAATAATACCCTTTCACTCCCAATGATTCCATTTGGAATCATCAGTTAGCGATTTTTCTTCTCACTAAGTTGAGCTCGCACTTCTTTATCGTTAGATAGAAGAATCATGTCTTTTGAAGAATGAAATAATATTTGTTTTAATTAAATGGAAATATGAAAAGCATGGTAAAATAATACCCTTTCACTCCCAATGATTCCATTTGGAATCATCAGCTTGCGATTTTTCTTCTCACTAAGTTGAGCTCGCACTTCTTTATCGTTAGATAGAAGAATAATGTCTTTTGAAGAATGAAATAATATTTGTTTTAATTAAATGAAAATATGAAAAGCATGGTAAAATAATACCCTTTCACTCCCAATGATTCCATTTGGAATCATCAGCTTGCGATTTTTCTTCTCACTAAGTTGAGCTCGCACTTCTTTATCGTTAGATAGAAGAATCATGTCTTTTGAAGAATGAAATAATATTTGTTTTAATTAAATGAAAATATGAAAAGCATGGTAAAATAACACCCTTTCACTCCCAATGATTCCATTTGGAATCATCAGCTTGCGATTTTTCTTCTCACTAAGTTGAGCTCGCACTTCTTTATCGTTAGATAGAAGAATAATGTCTTTTGAAGAATGAAATAATATTTGTTTTAATTAAATGAAAATATGAAAAGCATGGTAAAATAATACCCTTTCACTCCCAATGATTCCATTTGGAATCATCAGTTAGCGATTTTTCTTCTCACTAAGTTGAGCTCGCACTTTGTATCGTTAGATAGAAGAATCATGTCTTTTGAAGAATGAAATAATATTTGTTTTAATTAAATGGAAATATGAAAAGCATGGTAAAATAATACCCTTTCACTCCCAATGATTCCATTTGGAATCATCAGCTTGCGATTTTTCTTCTCACTAAGTTGAGCTCGCACTTCTTTATCGTTAGATAGAAGAATAATGTCTTTTGAAGAATGAAATAATATTTGTTTTAATTAAATGAAAATATGAAAAGCATGGTAAAATAATACCCTTTCACTCCCAATGATTCCATTTGGAATCATCAGCTTGCGATTTTTCTTCTCACTAAGTTGAGCTCGCACTTCTTTATCGTTAGATAGAAGAATCATGTCTTTTGAAGAATGAAATAATATTTGTTTTAATTAAATGGAAATATGAAAAGCATGGTAAAATAACACCCTTTCACTCCCAATGATTCCATTTGGAATCATCAGCTTGCGATTTTTCTTCTCACTAAGTTGAGCTCGCACTTCTTTATCGTTAGATAGAAGAATCATGTCTTTTGAAGAATGAAATAATATTTGTTTTAATTAAATGGAAATATGAAAAGCATGGTAAAATAATACCCTTTCACTCCCAATGATTCCATTTGGAATCATCAGCTTGCGATTTTTCTTCTCACTAAGTTGAGCTCGCACTTCTTTATCGTTAGATAGAAGAATCATGTCTTTTGAAGAATTAAATAATATTTGTTTTAATTAAATGAAAATATGAAAAACATGGTAAAATAAAATTCACTCCCAAAAAATTTTATGAAATAAATCGACCCTAAATTCTTCACGCTTGCATTCTTAGATGTTTAAAAATGGATTTTACCAATTTTTTACAAATAAAGTTTTGAAAAAAATATTGTTATAATTTCAAAGTTATTCAAAAGTTATGATTCCGATTTCCCCCCCCCCCCCCTTAAATTTTAGTTAAAAAATTAAGATTTTTCTTCCCGTCTTTTACCATTTCATTCTGGTTGTATATAATGAATCTATTTCAGAAATTTTAAATTTTTAGAATAAAAATAGAAAGTAGGATCTGAAAGGGTTAACAAAAGTACTCAAAGTGCTCCCCTAATTATTTTGAGCAGTGTGCTTTGCAATGACTTCATAAGCTTTACAATCATGTAGGGGCCCGGATGGCCGAGGGGTTTGGATCGCAGACCATAACGCTAGCAGTCTGCGCGCTGTAACGGGTGCGGGTTCGATTCCCGGCTTCGCCCTGGGTGTACTTCCTTTCTCTGTGACAGTAAAAATTGTTTCTGTGTCTGTCTTACTTGACGAAGGCTTATACGCGGGTCTCTGTTCAAGCACACAAGCCGGAATATATATGTACCTACCCTGCCTACAATCATGTATGGAAGTTCCTTACTCACATCTGGGATTACTAGGTATTAGCCGACCCGGCGGCGCAACGGTTAGGGAGCTAGCCTCTGGGTTCAGGTTCGAATCCCGGTAAGGCATGGATGTTTGTGTTTGTCGAGTATATGCGGAGTACGTGCTCGTTGGGTCCGAAAGTCCTGTGGGCGGTCATTGCGCAGTTTACCACGGGTACACAGGTCCCTGGAGACTATTTCCCTCCCCTTCAGGGACATGTCTAAATTGTGGAGGTGGCGATAGATGGCAGCATCTGTCTTGTATGTGTGTGTATGTCGTGTCCGTCCTTCTTGACGATGGTTTATAAGCGGGTCTTTGTGACCAAGCACACAAGCCTGAAAATATGTCTTCCAACCAACCTTTTTGCCACACTAATTTTTTTTTTTTGCAGAAGCCTCGTGTGTCATCGTCCTTCTGTTTCGCTTTCCTGGTCGTCACGACTTTCCTCGTCTTTGTGCAGCTTCTCTTCCTAACCGGGGGCGGAATCGTCACTTACTCGTCACCGACTGTGTTGTGCGAGTCGAATGAAAAATCGTCCGAGGAACACAAGGCCAGGTCAACGTAAGAAAACGTCTTTTTCATACCTGTCAAATCTTTATTGTTTATAACCAGTAAAATTATTTCTACTTTTGAAGTTGGTGGTCAACTTGATGTCAACTACACAGACTATTCTAGGGCCTTCGAGGGCCGTAGTGAGCCTAGTGGTCAGCGTCTCGGTCTCGGGATCGGAAGGTCCTGCGATCGAGTCCCGGTACCACTGAAGACCTACCGAGTATATGCGGAGTACGTGCTCGTTAAATCTGTTGGGTCCGAAAGTCCTCTAAGTTCCCATACCAAATCAATACCTCTGGAGGTGACAAGCCAATTCTGGGTCCTCTAGTTGGCCTCTGTCTCTAAAAATTAGATGGATCCACTTATGTGTGTGTGTTGTGTCTGTCTTACTTGACGAAGGTTTATAAGCGGGTCGCTGACCAAGCACACAAACCTGAATATATATGTCTACCAACCTAGGGCCTTCGACTCAATTGATTTTGGTATTTTATTGCGTAAACTTTGTTTTCTGGGTTTTAGATGTGATCTAATTGACTGGTTTTACACTTATCTTACTGATCGCCTATTGTTCGTGCGTTTAAATAATTCTGTCTCTGGTGGTTTTTGCAAATGGTTCTGGAGTTTCCCAGGGTTTTAATTTAGGACCATTTCTTTTTATAATTTTTTATCAATTACCTTTGTAATTCTATAAAAAAAAAAACTGATTTTCTTTTATTTCCCGACAAGATTTTTAAGCAAGTTTTTTGCAACGTTGTAATAAGATTTTTTATCTGTAATGTGCATTTAAAATTGAATAAATAAAAATAATTAAATTGAATACATACCGAGACCACGTTATGGAGGGTGTTTTTTTCATTAGGAACGTCTGTCAGTCTGTCTGTCTACTTGAAACAGATATCATATTTAAAGTATCAGATTGGCAGATCACGTGACCTCCAATGCTAACGACGGGACGCGCATGGAGACCAGAATAAGAGGGCAAAATGGCCAGTGTTGCTACCACTTTAAGGAGAAAATGCTGCGGCAATCATCGGAAAAATACCATTTAATTATAAAATTACCAAAAAAATACTAGAAAAGCATTTAATTATAAAATTAGTCACTTTTATAAAGATCAAAGTCAAGATTACAAAATCCAGCTAGTATTTTTACAATTTTTTTTTTTTTTGTAATTTTTGAATAATTCTAAAATAAATTCTAAAATTACAAAAAATATATTGTAAAAAATACTAGCTGCATTTTGGAATCTTTTCAGTGACTTGAAATGCTTTTCTAGTATTTTTTTTTTTGGTAATTTTAGAATTAAATGGTATTTTTCCGATGATGCCGTAGTATTTTTCTCCTTAAAGTGGCAGCAACACTGGCCATTTTGCCCTCTTATTCTGGCCTCCATGCGCGCCCCGTCGTTAGCATTGAGGTCACGTGATCTGCCAATCTAATACTTTAACTATGATATCTATGACTTGAAACCACTCTATATTTAGAAATAAGAGAGCTATAGACTTCTAATTTAGTATGTCAGTTCCTAGAACCTGTCAAAATTCAAAATAAAGCGGGCCGTAGTGAGTCTAGTGGTCAGCGTCTCGGTCTCGGGATCGGAAGGTCCTGCGATCGAGTCCCGGTACCACTGAAGACCTACCGAGTATATGCGAAGTACGTGCTCGTTAAATCTGTTGGGTCCGAAAGTCCTCTAAGTTCCCATACCAAATCAATACCTCTGGGGGTGACAAGCCAATTCTGGGGATCCTCTAGTTGGCCTCTGTCTCTAAAAATTAGATGGATCCACGTATGTGTGTGTGTTGTCTGTTGTGTCTGTCTTACTTGACGAAGGTTTATAAGCGGGTCGTTGACCAAGCACACACACCTGAATATATATGTCTACCAACCAACCAATCAAAATAAAGTTTTTGAGAAAATTGTTCATGCCCAAAGGATAGCTATCATATAACTTTTTTGGTTTTAAAAGTATTGCTGAAACACGAAAAGAGTGACGGTCTTCTTATATGGTGCACGAGTTCCTAGTACGTCTCCGAAGTCAGAATATGGTTTTTGAGAAAATCGCACATGCGCAAAAGACAGCTGCCGTATAACTTTATAGGTTTTAAAGGTATTCCTAGTAAGCGAAAAAAAACCCAACATAGCCTGGGTATTTAATTCTTTTCGGATAAAAGCATTCAACTTTTTTATTAAAAAAAGCGCGCCGTTTTTCAATCTATATGCTATTCATGAAACGGTGCTAAGCAGAGTTTCTTCCATCATTATATGTGCAGATAAAATATAAAAGAAATAGAACCATATAGAAATATAGTTGAACCCCTTTTCTTTCCATCAAAGAAAAAAAAATCTAATTTTTAATCGTAGTTTAGTTTAGTTTGAATTATCGTCGCACTAGAGCTACACGAGGGCTATAGGTTAAGACTTTGAAGGATATTTAACGTGCACTCCCTCCACACGGGGTATTATTCGTCGGGCATTTTTGACTTCAAATTTTAAGCACGAATTCCCCGTATCTGTCAGATCTTTATAATAAAGTTTTTTGACAAAATCGCGCATATGCAAATGGTAGTTGCCATAGAACTTTTTATGTTTAAATGTTAAATAACCTTATAGGGTATATAAAATCACCCTTAAGGGGGAATGGGCGCGCTGGACCGGGGGTCTCCAAAGCAAAGTGCATCAGTGTTAATCCCATGGCGAAAAAAATATTTTCTCTGCCACATTTCTCCGGCTGTATTGAATATTTTTACAAGCGGATTTTTTATGTGATAAATGTAGCTGACTTACAGGTCCCGACCTTCCCACTTTTTGAAATGGGTTCGAATATTTTTTTAAAATTTTCAATAAATAATTTTACACAAATTATTCGAAGCAATTTCAAAAAGTGGGAAGATAGAGACCTGTAAGTTATATATACATTTATTATTTAAAAAAAACCGTTTGTAAAACTATTCAATACAGCCGGAGAAATGTGGCAGAGAAAATAGTTTTTTCGCCACTGGATTAACACTGAGGCACTTGAGTTTGGAGGCCCGCGGTCCAGCGCGCCCATTCCCCCTTAAATGTTATTGCTCTATTGATTGGTAATTAAAAGTCACGTAGTTGTAAACATCCTATTGTTTTTTAATCAAATGCAATAATTTATTCAATAAATTGCGTCAAAACGAAGCAGTTTAGTCATCTTCCTACGTTTTGTTACACTCTTAAAACAAAAGAGTGAAATTCACTTCTATAGGAGAAGTGCATTTTCGGCACCGGATAGGAGTGGAAATTAACTCAGACTGAGTTAAAACCGCTCGTTTTAAGAGTGTAGGACGTAGATTGTTTTCTTTTATTTCTTTTATCCACTCCGCAAAAAGAGTGAAATCCACTCCTATAGGAGAAGTGCATTTTCGGCACGGAAAGGAGTGGAAATTAACTCAGACTGAGTTAAAACCGCTCGTTTGTTTTAAGAGTGTACGTTTTGTTAGATTTACATTTGGGGGGGGGGCTGGGGACTTGGGGAGCCCAGTCGATTAGGCGCTCGCCTAGCACGCGAAAGGTCCCAGGTTCGGGTCCGGGCAGCGCCAAAATAACTTCCGACCTATAAACGGTCCGTGCAGCCAAAAATGTCCGACGAATATAGAGGAAGACGATATAGAGGGAGAATATATAATTATGCGAGAAATATTCAATTTTATCGCCAAATTCCGTCGCCAAATCGGAATTTGAAATTTTCCGGATATTTGAGCTTTCCGGTTAATCGGGAGCCGGATAAACGGGCTTTTACTGTATATAGACCCGTATAGAGGGAGTGCACGTTAAATATGCTCCAAAGTCCCAACGCTGCGTACGACGTCGCCCTTAACGGTTGCGTTGGGTGCCTACTCAGGTGTCGGCTCGTCACCTAACTGTGGTTCTAAAATACGACGCCCGTCTCCAATAGCCCTCGTGTAGCTCTAGTGCGACGATAATTCAAACTAAACTAGAGTTACATTTTGACCAAATGTCAAGTCGATGTTTTAAACCCTTCTTCTACTACTACCTTAAAAAAACCCGACACGACATTACATTTAACCCAAGAAAACAACAACAAAAGAATTCACCCCCGGCCGGCTATTTATTCTTTCTTATCTCATTGACATGGCGCCAAAACCAAGACAAAGGAACTTTTCTTCGGCATTCCATTACGGTTGTGGTGTTGTCCCCCCCTTCCCTCGGCGAAACAATACTTTTCATTCTTTTTTGAAGCAATCAACCAATGGGACATTTACCACTTGGAACACAACTTCAAAAGTACAAATGTATCATAGAGTTAGGAAGGAGAGGTAGAGGAGTCTATGAGTTCAAATGGTTTGAAGCAGGGCTGTCAGGTTTTTCGAGCTTACTGCGCATCACATACTGGCATTTCCAAATCCGTCTAGCGGTTTTGAGCTACTGCGCATAAACTAGTGACGAAATGGCACTGAGGTATCCCAAGATGCACCGCTCTAACCTGCTTCATTTGTGCGCTACTGCGCATATACATGGACCTCTCTATTCTCTTTCTTAACTCTATGAAATGTATTGAATGAATAGCAAGAAAAAAACTATGCAGTTTTGTTTGAAGGTGGCTTGGCGAACTTTCCAAAATCGCGCCAAAAGTCCGTATTTTGGCGACTTTTTTTTAAAAAACCACGATTCAAGAAAGATCGTAGGCTATGTCCTCACTACGACATCAAACGCCACAAAGGCAACAAATGCAATAAAATTTGGCGATCGCCAAGAGCGCCAAGCGATGCAATAGCATGTGGACTGACTCTGCCAAGTCGCCAAGTTTGGTTGCATTTGTGGCATTTGTGGCGTAGTCAGGACAATAGCCTATGGGAATATTTCTTATGAAAACTCAACCAACGGTCCGATAGGGTTGCCGGAAAACGTCATCGGTGCAAAGTCATAGAATTCGAATCTTCAGTCGAAGTCAGACAGGTTGCCAGAAAAAAATATTTATCGCCAAATCCGAAAAAAATCGCGCCAAGGGGGACCGTACAGTAAATCTGATCCGAAGGCGGATGTCACTTCTTTTGGAAATGTTTTAAGTGCTCTTATCGTACTTAAAATCAGTACAAAAATAGTATATGTTTCAACAAACAGTGTTGCTTCAAAAGGTTAAAAGACCTGCCAATTTGTTATCGTTAAAAAAGTTAGTAATATGTTGATTAAACATTTAAAAGGAATGAAAATCTCAACGGAAGGACAAAGAAGCTACTCCACACACTGCCCAAACTGTCCTGGTGTCCAACTGTCCCCGCAGCATATATTTGGCTGCCCAGCAATTCAAGCCAGGCTCTTCAGGATTGGCTTTGAAGACGCAGAAGTTTTAATTCTCTCCGAAGATGCAGAAGAAATAGCGAAAGCTGTCTACGACAGCTTCGGATCCATCTAGTTTTTGCACATATCATGGACACGACAACAACAACAATATGTTTCATTGACACAAAAATCTCAATTTTTTTCAAAAATGTCACTTAGCACGTTCTCCCACTAAGCTCTTCAACTGGTCTTTAACCATTCCATTACGGTTTGTAGTTGCTCTCATCCTCCAAAATACAATTATTTTCATTCTTTTTTTGAAACAATCAACCAATGGGACATTTACCACTTGGTACACAACTTGAAAAAAGCATACGGAATGTATTGAAAGGAATGCCAAAAAATTTTTTTTGATTGAAAGCGGATGACAATGTAAGGTCTGTACTTAAGGGAATGGCCGCGGACGGTCTGAATGCAAGTGTTAAGTGCGTTCTCTGCCACACTTTCCGCTGTATGAATATTTACAAGCGGATATTTTTATGTGATACATGTAGCTGACTTACAGGTCCCGACCTTCCCACTTTTTGAAATGGGTTCGAATATTTTTAAAAAAAATTTTAAAAATAATTGTACACAAAATATTCTAAGCATTTTCAAAAAGTGGGAAGACCTGTAAGTTATCTACATTTATTATTTAAAAAAAACCCGTTTGTAAAAATATTCAATACAGCCGGAGAAATGTGGCAGAGAAATTAGTTTTTCCGCCATTGGATTAACACTGAGGCACTTGTGTTTGGAGACCCGCGGTCCTGCGCGCCCATTCCCCCTTAAATCAATGGATACTCGATGTTCAAAGTCAGTATAAAAATAGTATGTGTGTCAATAAGCATGTTGCTTCAAAGGGTTAACAGTTTTTAGTTATTTTTGCCATCTGTGACAAATGATGAACAAATATAAACATATGCCTGCTAACTCTCGGGATTGAACCGACAGTACCGGATTTTTAACTATTTTCTGAAATTCCGTGTCATTTGTAGCTATCAATTGACGATCTTAGTGGAAAAACGTGCTAAGTGACAAAAAGATGTAAACGAGAAAATGAGCATCAAAGTTTAGCACGTTCTTCCACTAAGCACTTCAATTGCCGGATATTTCGAAAGGAAAAACATGACACTTTGTTTTCGCTTCCGGAAATTGCTTGACGAAACTGGGACACCATAACGGCTCTACACCTAAACCTTAGTTTAATAATTTTTGGTGAAATGTTTTTAAAAGTAACATTGACACGTGAAACAACTTAGGCGATTAGTGACATGATACGAGGGAACTTACACTTTAAACAAACGAGCGTTAGGTCGAGTAATTTCACTCCTTCCGCGGAATGCACTCTTAAGGATGAATTTCACTCTGTTTCGGAGTGGGTAAAAGAATAAAACATCTGCTCCTACACTCTAAGAGGTTTTAACTCAGTCTGAGTAAATGTTGTGAAATGCACTTCTCCTAGAATCACTCTTTTCGATGGTAAACTCCTACACTCTTAAAACGAGCGGTTTTAACTCAGTCTGAGTTAATTTCCACTCCTTTCCGGTGCCGAAAATGCACTTCCTTATAGGAGTTTCGTTTTAAGAGTGTAAGTGCAAATTGCCAATCCGTTGTTTTCCAGACTGGCCGAAGGTGCCCGCCTCCGCTTCCCCCGGACGAAACGTCGCCTCCCGCAGTGCATCATCATCGGGGCCCGCAAGGGTGGGACCCGGGCCCTGCTGGAGTTTCTCAACTTGCACCCGCTCGTGGTCAAGGCAACCGAAGAGGTGCACTTCTTTGATGATGAGGACAACTATAGGCTTGGGATCGACTGGTACCGAAGGCGCATGCCATACTCTTTCGAGGTACTGTCAGAGGAACACTGTACTGTTAAAAATTTTGTGCTTGGTTTCACCATGATATTGGTTCCTTTCACCATGATATTGGTTTCTAGTAGCTGCAACGGCTGTATGGTGAAACGTTAAACCATATTTTTGGTATTCGGTTGAACCATTTCTCAGGTTTTTGTTTCCAAATCCAGAAAAATGGTTCAACCAAACACCGAAGAAATAAGTGAAACATTTCACCACACAGCCGTTGCAGCTACTAGGAACCAATATCATGGTGAAACCAAGCACAAAATTTTAAACAGTTTGTAAAAATGTGTGTTAATTTTTCCTTAAAAAAGATTTTCGGACATAAACCATTATTTTCTTCAAGCAGTTTTTCTGTAAAAATATGATATAGAGGAAATTTATATCTCCTTGTGCTATTGCACGATAGTACTCGTACCTAATGCTAGCTAAACCAACACCCCCTCCCTGTAAAGAAATCTGTAATAATAAAAGAAAGAGTCTGTCTGTCTGTGGATCGTGAAAGACCTATTTAAACTGCTCGTAAAAAATCTAAATTTTTAATATAGATTAGTTTTTTTCATATTTGATTACGATTTTGTAATTAATAAAATTATTTTTAAAAATACGTCTTCCACCTGAGAGTGAGAGACCGAAACTGGGGCTTGAAAACACATGGGCCTGGCCGAAACAGGGGCTTGACGTCATCCGTAGATAAACATGAAAATCCAGTAAGAAGATCCGTTAAAAAATTAACACGAATACGATTTCTACTTATAATTTTCAATTTGAAAGAAACTTTAGCGCGAGCCGCGAGCGAAAATTAAATATACACAAGACGATCACTAGGGCTTAATTTGCTGGATTGTTATTTGACTATCATTACTTTATTTCATTTATTGATTGTGGAATGATTACCGCATTTGGGTTGTTAAATTTTAAAGATCGCCAAAAGTCGTCAATGAGCAGACCTGCCATTTTATTATAGCTATATCAAAAACAAATCACCGTTATTAAAGGCTAACCCGTGCGACGCCGGGTTTAAGAAAGCTAGTAGAGAATATAGTAATGAAGCAAATGTATAGTAATGAAACAACTTTAATAGGTTGCATAGATCCGTTCAGTTTAATGGAATAATGTAGATGGAAAATGCTAAATTCAGTCATAAAATGTTACGTTACACAGCTCAATCAAAGCTGCTTTTTGATGTAGTTAGTTTTTTTTTTGTTGGTTCCAATTTGACGAAGTAGGATAATGTAGTTCTGGGTTATACTAGATATTGCATTGTGACTCTCTTACATCTTAAGCCTTGGTTTGTAAGGACCAGAAGCGTAGCGTGCCTTGGCGGGGGCCCGTATAAAGATTTGTTTGGGGGCCCTTAGGAAGGGTAAAGATTTCTCACAAAAGAAAAAAAATGCTCTCCCTGATACCGAAACTAGAGGGAAATGGTACCCCCCTGATTGATCCTATAGGTAAGTAAGAGTTCCGTTTTCTTCGTTTTGAGGTACGGAACTTTAAAAACAAAATTCATCCTTCGCTACAGGTAGATAAGATAAAGGGGTTGGTTGGGTAGTACTTACCTTTGCAATCTTAATCACTCACAGGAGCTGGCGTCTGAAAAAAATGAAGAAATTTTGGGCACTTTTTTTATGACCTCCCCCCCCCCCCTTTTTCTGTTTACTTTTTCTTTTCGTAGCTCCGCTGGTCTCTTTTCCTTTCACTCGTCGTTTTTTACAAACCAGAAGAACAATTGTTGATTTCCGGAATGTCCTCGGTGTTCCGTTGAATTAGCCTCCCCAGAACACATTTTGACTTGCTTGAATTTTAAAAAAGACGAAGTCCTTCAGGACCCAATGCAGTTTTTTAGACTTTTTTGTACATTTTTGGTTTCATGGGGTTGTCTAGCTAAGCTAGAACTGAGACTATAGAAAAAGACATGTTTGATGTATACAATGAATGCAACTAAATAAAGCGTCAATAACACGTTAATCGTATTCGTATGCATCGAGATATGGGATCCCCGTGAAGTAAATGACTTAACTGGAATGCCCAATATTCGATATCTCACAAGGTAGAATATCGACAATGAGAACGACTTAAGTGACGTACATGCTGGCGATCAAAACAGAAACGATACAAAATAGCGAAGCGCGAAATAGGAATGTGTTTTCTTTTTACCATTAACTTTAAATAGTATAAGTAATAATTAAAGCAACAACTTCATGGGCGAGTTTTTCTGATAAGTAACGAGTAAAAAAAGTAGCGAAGTTCTTTTCTGATTTCACATTGTCGTCAAGTCCCACCAGCACAATCCCACAGCGGCGTAGAATTTGATAGAACCATAAAATCGCCACGAAACGGTTCAAACTCGCAAGCATTGACGTCTCAAAGTAGGATCCATGTACGTTTTTTACCATGTGGGATACGATGCGTCCGCGATAACCGATGTAGGGTGTTGCCAACTTTTGAACGCACGCTTTACGTGAGAAAAAAAGAAATTGCTTTCTTTTTTTACTTTTGTAATTTGTGAAATAAAAAAAAAATTGGAAAGTTTTTATTAATTTTTGCGTACGCACGTTGGGGGGCCCCCCGTGTCCCGGGGTCCCCGTATAATTGATACGGCGGTAGCTACGCCGCTGGTAAGGACTGAATACGCGTTATCAACGTTATATCTTCGCTTGGGTGGGTTGTTAGAATTCGTTTCTAGCGATGCCTTCTCATTGAGCGCTTGCGGTGTGAGCGAAGGCCACTGTTATCTTCCGAGTAGGTAAAAACATGAGCCATTTTGCACGTTTTGAACGCTCTCATCAAACCACGACTGATCAAGTTCTACTGACGCCGAGATCAACGTTATTTATCACGTATCGGCCACTTGACAGTTAGGGCCATTTAGAAAGCGGATGCACAGCTCAGAGGCCGATTGCGTGTTCTAACAAACTAGAGTGTCGCGTGCCTACCAAGTTTTTGGTTTATTCTAATTGTAAATATTTAATTGTATTCGTTTTTAAAAATAATTAATTGTATTATCGTCTGAAAAATAAGTTTGTGTATTGGCTGTGGCATCTGTTCGTGTTGTTAGAATTTTGTAATAAATATGGTAGAAGGTTTAAAGAAACCGTTTTAGTTTTTTCTTTTTATTAGATAAGATATAAAATTTTATCCTTACCGCGAAATAATTTTAGATTAAGTCTATTTTATAAGCGCGTTCAACGAACGACTTAGTATAAGTTGCGAGGAAACAATTTACTGGCGTCCATTTTAAGAAGAAAGTTGGAAGCTGGGTTGATTAGTCGACCTTTAGAAGACTTCGACATAGAGCGTTGTTCTAAACTTAAAGATTTTGTTTAGGTAATTCGGAGACGATTATACCGACATATATAGGTTCATTAATATCCTCTTTTTAACAGGGTCAGATCACCATCGAGAAGAGCCCGGCCTACTTCGTCACCCACCTGGCCCCGGAACGCATGAAAAAGATGGACCCAGACCTCAAGATCCTACTCATCGTCCGCGACCCCGTCACCAGACTCATCTCCGACTACGCACAGCTGGCGTCCAACAAAGCGCGGAGGACTTACTCGAAAAGATTCGGGACATTCGAACAGATGGTCCTGAACGAGGACGGTTCGGCGAACTTGGGCTACAAGGCTGTCCGAACAGGCATCTACAGCCTGTTCTTTCCGAGGTGGTTGAGGACGTTCGGCAGGAAGCAGATACATATCGTCGATGGGGACAATCTGGTGGCCGACCCCTACAGCGAGATAGTCAAGATAGAGGAGTTCTTGGACATAGGACACAAGGTGGAGAGGGGTAGTTTTTATTTCAACGAGACTAAAGGGTTCTTCTGCGTGAGAAACGCGACTGCGGACAAGTGTCTGAATGATAGTAAAGGCAGGAAGCACCCGACGGTTTCCGAAGATGTGCTGAGGACTCTGAGGATGTTCTATGCGCCGCATAACAGGAACTTCTACAGGCAGGCCGGCGTGGAGTTCAACTGGCCCGAGGAATGATGTGTCAGTAGAATACACTGTTAAAATTTGTGCTTGGTTTCACCATGATATTGGTTCCTTTCACCATGATATTGGTTCCTTTCACCATGATATTGGTTCCTTTCACCATGATATTGGTTCCTTTCACCATGATATTGGTTCCTAGTAGCTGCAACGGCTGTGTGGGGAAATGTTTCACCTTTTTTTTCGGTGTTTGGTTGAACCATTTTTCTGGATTTGGAAACAAAATCCTGAGAAATGGTTCAACCGAATACCAAAAATATGGTTTTAACGTTTCAACACACAGCCATTGCAGCTACTAGGAACCATACTTTTGGTGAAACAAAATGCCTAATTTTTAACAGTGTAGAATGTAAATAAGTTTGGAAATGTCGAAATTTTGGTACTTTTCCATTTTACTGGCGCAAGCGATAAAGTCAACAGAAATGTACATATTTCTACAGGCACGCTGGTGTGGAGTTTAAATGGCTGAGGAGAGATGTTTCGGTAGAATGTTAGTATAAATAATATTGGGAATAACGATATTTTGGTACTTTTTGACAGCCACTGGCTGTGAGGTATAACGTGGCCGAATTATAAGTCCAAGACTAAGGATTCCTAGCCCCGATTAGGTCGGCGGATTTTCAAGATGAGAAAATCTTCGGCACGCATGTTACATGACTGTGTGGCATGTAAATAGATAGCTTGAGTACCCATTTGGCTTGGGTTCTCTCGGCAAAATTAAATCTCGTCGTACTTACATCCACAGAGAGCTCAGATTCATTGTAAACTGAGCGTCAAAATTGTTAGTGAGAGACGCCTACACTATTAAAAATTTTGTGCTTGGTTTCACCATGATATTGGTTCCTTTCACCATGATATTGGTTCCTTTCACCATGATATTGGTTCCTTTCATTGGTTCCTTTAACCATGGTATTGGTTCCTAGTAGCTGCAACGGCTGTGTAATGAAATGTTTCACCTTTTTTTCGGTGTTTGGTTGAACCATTTTTCTGGATTTGGAAACGAAAACCTGAGATTTGGTTCAACCAAGCACCGAAAAAAAGGTGAAACATTTCACCACACAGTCGTTGCAGTTACTTGGAACCAATATCATGGTGAAACCAAGCACACAATTTTTAACAGTGTAGATGGTGAGATAAAATGGCTCACAGTTCTGGAGAATTTCATCGAGTTTGAAAAAGGATCTTGATTCCACCAAACTTTAAGCCCCGTTTAGGAAAAAGAAATCGTACTTTTTCAATTCGCGAGATCGAACCGAAAAAGTCGCCAAAAATGTTCAACTGCTGCCAAACGGAATATTTTCAATGATAACCAGTTACTGTGTATACATGGTTCTTTAACTGTGTACACTGTGTTTTGCCGTCAGAAAACCAATTATTCCATTTGTCGAGTTTTGTGTCCACTAAATGGAAAAGTACCAATACATTTTATCATTGGATGCATTGTGTGGATTCCTCAGAAGGTAGCGCCAAATCGTTCGCCAAGCATATTTGTTTTGGCGTATTATGATCAAAGAATTCAATGTAAATAAGATTTATGAAAAATTCGTTATTCATATTTATATAAGAGTACCAACATTTTATCATTGGATGCATTGTGTGGATTCCTCAGAAGGTAGCGCCAAATCGTTCGCCAAGCATGTTTGTTTTGGCGATTATGATCAAAGAATTCAATGTAAATAAGATTTATGAAAATTCGTTATTCATATTATATAAGAGTACCAAATTTATCATTGGATGCATTGTGTGGATTCTCAGAAGTAGCGCAAATCGTTCCCAAGCATTTTGTTTGCGATTATGATCAAGAATTCAATGTAATAAGATTTATGAAAAATTCTTATTCATATCTATATAAGAGTTCCATCGCATTGGCCGTTTTGAACATATGGTATATATGATCTGTTTTTCATGTTGGGTGCTATTTAACGTTCCTATTTTGGTTCTAATATAGAATATCGAATCTCCATTGTCGTTCGGTTGATTGAATTACTGTGATAAAATTAATAAAAATGTTTCTATTTATGGAGTAATTGTCACAGCTAAATCACGATAAACTTCTTCATAATCAATTGAATGCAGATTCTTGAGGAAACCAAGAGTTCTGCGATTATGAAAACTATGTATTATTTCCTTTGTAATGGCTGGCTTCAGTCAATAATGCTTATTGTCCAAGAGCCTAGGCTCCCAGACCTAAGTTATTTTCTCACGAATTAAATGTATCGGATTAGGTTTGGTTTTCATATACAGGGTGTCCGTAAAAGAATGTCCGAGTTTCAAATTGTGACCTGACATCACGCCTTGTGATTTCTTCCTTTGGGGCTTCGTAAAAGATCGGGTCTACGTTCCAACCCTACCCCACGATTCACCAACCTTGAGAGGTAGAATTCCACAGGCTGTTGCTTCCATTACTCCGGACTTGCTGCAGACAGTATGGGGAGAATTGCATTTTCGTCTGGATGTGTGCCGTATCACTAAAGGCGCACACATTGAACACTTATAGGAAAAACTAGGTTAGTTTTCCTTCAATGCCATGCATGATTTGTTATATTTAGTATAAAATAAACTCCTGTAATATACCATTAAAACTCGAAAATTCTTTCACGGACACCCTCTGTACTTTTAGTGTATGCATTACACTCTTAAAACAAACGAGCGGTTTTAACTCAGTCTGAGTTAATTTCCACTCCTTTCCGTGCCGAAAATGCACTTCCCCTATAGGAGTGGATTTCACTCTTTTGTTTTAAGAGTGTACCCGCTAGAGTATACCTACGGCCAATTTACTGGTACCGGGTGCAAAAGGTAGGTGAATAGGGTATTTGACTAAAAAAATTTTACTGGCTTAAAATGCCAAAAATATTAGACCCGTATTTTTTTCTTTTTTTCAAATACCCAATAAAAAGGGATAAAAATGAATTTTAAAATTAGGACGAAAAATTACGCCCGAAAACGCTTTGTGGCTGTCACGTGGTATCTATGACGTCACTAGTCACTATAAACAAACTTTGAAACACCATTTTGGAATCCACTTTAAGCAAATTTGAACTATCCACTTCTGTAAAACCGCCATCCATTATCTATATAATTCTTATTTTAATAATGTATTTGATTAAATCCAGTTTAACTGCAAGCAAAAAAACATCACACATCGGTTTGTTTATATATACTAGTGACGTCCGGCGAATCGACGTGTTTGTGATCACGTGACGTACCGATGAAAAATAAGCCATTTTAAAATGATTTTTACTAATTATTTAAAGATTTATTTTGCAAAAAAAATATATGCGTTTGTTATATTTGGGTTCAAAATATAATTAATTTAATATTGGAAGGTATTTTAGCGATACAGTCAAGTACCCTATTATAAGTTAACTTGTGTCATTTTCTCATGGCTGATTTGTACGTATGTTTTAGGAAACATTGTCAAAAGCTCATTATCAAACTGAACAACTCCATGATGAAACTTTTGCCAGACGCTTTAAAGAACCCTGAACGTTCTGACTTATGACTTTCTTGGTGGGGGGGGTGCAAGTTCGCCAAGCACTGCGACCTCAAGTCTATTGTACTCAACCCAGAAATGACACAGGCACAAGAGACACACAAAGAAAGAGACGACACAAACACAGACAAATAACAATTATTTCTATCACCATAAAAGTAACGAACAATTGGGGCCCGGATGGCCGAGTGGTTTGCATCGCAGACCATTACGCTAGCAGTCTGCGCGCTGTAACGGGTGCGGGTTCGATTTCCGCCTTCGCCCTGGGTGTACTTCCTTTCTCTGTGACAGTAAAAATTCTTTCTGTGTCTGTCTTACTTGACGAAAGCTTATAAGCGGGTCTCTGATCAAGCACACAAGCCGGAATTTATATGTACCTACCCCTACCCCTACGAACAATTACAGACCCCTATAAAAAATTTAAAAACCTAATCCGATACATTCCATTCGTGAAAAAATAACTTGGAGCAGGACCCCAGACCTATTACCAAAAGTCATTCACATTTAGTTAAAATTGGTTTTTAGCTTCCACACTACGTTTATAACGTAAAAAGTGGAATGTATTATAATCTTTCAGTCCGTCCGTCTGTCTGTCACCCACTTTCACAGAACGATCCGTAAGTCTCACAAATGAGTGGGATACGTCATTTTAAAGCAAAAAATCAGACTAGGTTACATTCCAAATTTCATTAAAAAATTTTAATTAGATGTTTATTTAAAGTTTAAATAACGAAAAATTTAATCTACATTGAAATAACATGTAAATTCCATTTTCATTCAATATTTTCACTGTTGCCATTTCGTTAAACGTACGAGAAACTTTATTTAAAATAAATATAAAACTTTTGAAATAATATTTATTTATGTGATATGATTCAGTTTGGATTGTTGTAATATCACAATAGAGTTATTTTGATGGTTCATTATATATGTATGAAGAAAGTTGCATAGAGTTTGCATAAAAAATGTGCAAAGTTTCGCTTTTATTTTTAAAGCATCAATTTTACTAATTATATTTTTTCGAACTGTAAATTAATTTAACAAACAATAAATAATAACTGAATTTTTGAAAGAAATGTAAATGGGAAATTGTGGCGACTCAAAGATATTTATTTAAAAAAATTACCTTTATTCTTCGAACTTCAAACAAATTTAGCAAACTATAATGAATAATTATTAATTTGCGAAAGAAGATCAATGAAAATAGTTCATGTTAGCATTTAAAAGTTTGAATTACAACTAGCTAAAGTCCCTGTTTGGCGAATTTCTTTATGTGGTGTATAAATAGTTTGTTTCCTGTTGAGCACAAATGTTGTGTGGAAGCGGTTTAAGTGACAGATTCTGTAACAAACCTACTTGTTTTAACCCTGGTCAATGGTCCGGTCAGCGTTAGCGTCCGATGCCACTCAAAGTCCAGTTGAGTGCCAGCTCTGGAGTAGACCTCGTCACTTGGCCTAAAACGAGGCTAAATTACGAGGCGTAATTTTGCTGTGTTAAAGCTCCTTGAAGGATAGAAATAGATAGCCGAAAGCGTTAAACCTAACAAAACCAATCACTTCTATACTTCGAATGTCCGGTCGGCGTTAGCGTCACGATGTCCTCGAAGTTCCGTTAGCGTGCCGTCGGTGTCGACCTCGTCACTTGACCGGGTTCTAAATACGAGGCGTTATTGCTGTGTTAAAGCTCCTAAAGAGGTAAAATAGGAAGCCGAAATTAACAACAATTACCCAATTCACCTTCCTTACTCGAATATGTGGTCGGTCATTGCGCAGTTTACCACGGGTACAGGCCCCTGGAGACTATTTCTCTTCCCTTCAGGGACATGTCTAAATTGTGGAGGTGGCGATAGATGGCAGCATCGGTTTTGTGTGTGTATGTCGTGTCCGTTCTTGACGAAGGTTTATAAGCGGGTCTCTGTGACCAAGCACACAAGCTTGAAAATATATGTCTACCAACCAACTTTGCTTCGAATAAAATTAACAATCAGCCCGTCAAGAAAATGAATTAAAAATGCGTGTTTAAAAAGTTATTTGTACCTTGAATTGTATATGTAAGTATTTAGACGGCATTTAAAATACATATCATGTATATATACTTCTAACTGTAACTTAGCTGTTCTTAGCGAATGTATGTGATTTAATATAATATAATTTTGTTATTGTGTATGTTATGATATCAAACATACTCATAACAATTTTAAGTTGTTGAAGTGTTATGTTATAGTTTATGTACACATTTTATTAATAGTTTATCTTATGTTATTGCTGATTGAAATTTATATTAAATGACAACTAAGAGTTCAAATATTAAAAATTCAACTGTAGTTTGTTTGATACTTTTTTTTTTTTGTAAAAATTGAAATGTTAATTTTTTTTTCAATGTTATTTGTTGTTTAAAGTTACACTTAAATATCTATTGTTCCCCCCCCTTATTGTACTTTAGGGATGAACCGAACGTTTTTTTGCCCTCTGTTTTGATGAAAAACCGGTTTTTTCATGAGGCCGGTCTAAACCGGAAACCGGTTTTCTGCAGGAAAACCGTCTAAAAACCTAAAATCAGTTTTTTCTCAAAAACCGCCATCAGCGGTTTTTTTAAATTATATATATATATATATTTTTAATTTTAGTTTTGCACTATGTTAACGGCATAGATAGCAAATGGGAGGAATTAAATTCTTTCAAAAAAAAAAAGGAAAAGGAAATAGAGAAAGCTTAATAAAAATACTCAAAACGATTAGAAAAACCGAAATAAAAAAAGGAACATTCTAATTTTAAATAATAAGAAAGTAAGAATTAGGAAGAAAACCCAGAACTTAGTTTTCAACAAAACACTTTAAACATTTAAAATTGACTGTGTAAATTGTTTTTTTTTTTAATTCGAAAGTAAAGTTTACAAATTAATTGATTTTTTTCAATTAATTAATAAGAAACTGAAAAAAACTTTTTAAAAAAAATGGAAAACCGTTTTTTTGCCATTGAAAAAACCGGTTTCGTGGAAACCGGTTTCTGAAAAACCGCCATCCCTAACTTGTTCTAATTTGGTTGGCGGCGAGTATAGTGTTTGAATGAACAAAACTTTATAAAATATTTTTATGTAAATTATTTTAGGGCAATACTTTGAGCTCTCATTTTTAGTTGAAAACTAAATAAGCGTTCGGTCACTTATAAGGAGTCAAGTGCAGGATGCCCCAAAAGTAGGCAAACAGTTAATGCTGTACCATTGATAAGGACTTTGGGTTATTTAGAACAGGTATTTGACAGAGTCGTGCTTAGTTTTGTTGGTTGGCTAAAATAAAGTCGGACTACAGCGTATCTTATCCAAAAAGTAGGGAGATCCGTGGACTTCGTTTGGTTTAGTTTCGAGACATCTTCGGTTTATTAGACCTTACCGACCAGGCTATCTCGGCCCCGTTTATTTGTTTGATGCTCTAGAAATATGCAAATGTCACCAGAGGACGAGACCAGGTCGTTGCAGGAATGCATCAATGTCGAAGGTAGACAATTTGAGCACCTTCGGGATTAAGAAGGTAAATATATGTATGTAAATAAAGCTGTCACTTTGACAGCTTTATTTACATACAGCTGAGTGTTACATACAGTCAAAGCTGACTATGGTTCTTAATTACGATTTTTTTTTGTCGTGTCCATGAGAGTCGAACTCTATATGTGTCCGTGAATTTTGATAATTTCTTCTACGACTTGCTTGATGTTGTCTCCATACGGATCTAGCATAGTCGGCAGTACTCCAATCTTTCTCGCTCATAGCCGGACACTCATAGATGTGAGTAGGCGTGGAATATTTATTGGATGCTTGAGGAATAAGCAAATAATGTTTCCAGAGTACGAATATCTCCATCTGCCAGCTATCCTATAAAATGATTTGTGCTGGTGGTAAATTTGTGCTTTTGTTTGTATGTGCTGCTGGGTAATCTGAGTGAGGAGCACCGACGGTGGATCCTTAAGACAACTGAAAGTATGAAAAATGCGGAGACAGTACGTAGTATAACATTCATAAAAGTCCACTCGACTAGGGCCGTAGTGAGCCTAGTGGTCAGCGTCTCGGGATCGGAAGGTCCTGCGATCGAGTCCCGGTACCACTGAAGACCTACCGAGTATATGCGGAGTACGTGCTCGTTGGGTAGGGTAGGGTTGATACATATATATTCCGGCTTGTGTGCTTGATCAGAGACCCGCTTATAAACCTTCGTCAAGTAAGACAGACACAGAAAGAATTTTTACTGTCACAGAGAGAGAAATTACACCCAGGGCAAAGGCGGGAATCGAACCCGCACCCGGTACAGTGCGCAGACTGTTAGCGGAGGCAGCTATCTTAACCACTCGGCCACCCGGGCCCCACGTGCTCGTTAAATCTGTTGGGTCCGAAAGTTGGTTGGTTGGTAGACATATATATTCAGGTTTGTGTGCTTGGTCAGAGACCCGCTTATAAACCTTCGTCAAGTAAGACAGACACAACACACACACACACTTAAGTGGATCCATCTAATTTTTTAGAGACATAGGCCAACTAGAGGATCCCCAGAATCGGCTTGTCACCCCCAGAGGTATTGATTTGGTATGGGAACTTGGAGGACTTTCGGACCCAACAGATTTAACGAGCACGTACTCTGCATATACTCGACAAACACAAACATCCATGCCTTACCGGGATTCGAACCCGAACCCAGAGGCTCCAAAGGCTAGCGCCCTAACCGTTGCGCCGCCGGTCGGCTCCGAAAGTCAGGTGTCAGCTCGTCACTTGACTGTGGTTCTAAATTACGACGCCGTCGCCATTAGCCCTCGTGTAGCTCTAGTGCGACGATAATTCAAACCTACCTATCTTCTACTCGGTTAGTTTCAGCTATCACTGCATGTTTGAGAGGCGTTGGCATAAACATACTCCACACTTTCCTCAAGTCCGTACCACTGAAGACCTACGAGTATATGCGGAGTACGTGCTCGTTAAATCTGTTGGGTCCGAAAGTCCTCATACCAAATCAATACCTCTGGGGTGACAAGCCAATCTGGGGATCCTCTAGTTGGCCTCTGTCTCTAAAAATTAGATGGATCCACTTATGTGTGTGTGTTGTCTGTTGTGTCGTCTACTGACGAAGGTTTATAAGCGGGTCGCTGACCAAGCACACAAACCTGAATATATATGTCTACCAACCAACCAACCATCCACTCGACTAACGTCTCGGGAGCTGGTTGTGATGATAGCTCTAGAGCAACGCTACAACGCCTGATGGACCAGCTGAACCTTAAACCGTACCGCCCCGTTACGAGGCCTTCTTTAGGACGATCCTAATTTCAGTTCTGTGAGATAGTGCGCAATCAACTGACTGAACAACCAGGCATGCTTTCAAAAAATAACTGTTGCTGTATAAATAACTGTAAGCCTTACTCATGGGCCACTCTGTATAATAAGAATTTTCAGATACTTGAAATTTTACTCTATATGAAATATGCTACAAAACTGGTGCTCATATTTGAATGTTAAAGCCGAAAAATAAAACACCAAAGTACTTGATACTTGAATTGTTTGTAAAAATACGTAAAAGGAGTCAAGAATATTTATTTGTACACCATCAAACTTTTATTGGTAAATTTTAATCCTACGGTACTGCTTGGCGCGTTTCTAAAAACCTGCAACTTGGCGAAACTCGAGTGTTTTCCAGTTGCCAGATTCCTTCACGCCGATGCATTAAGGGGGAATGGGCGGGCTGGAGCGGGGGTCTCCAAAGCAAAGTGCATCAGTGTTATTCCAATGGCGAAAAAAATATTTTCTCTGCCCATTTCTCCGGCTGTAGTGAATATTTTTTCAAGCGGATTTTTTTATATGATGCATGTAGCTGACTTACAGGTCCCGACAATCCCACTTTGTGAAATGGGTTCGAATATTTTTTATAATTTTTAATAAATAATTTTACACAAAATATTCGAATTAATTTCAAAAAGTGAGATTATAGAGACCTGTAAGTTATCTACATTTATTATTTTAAAAAAAAGTTTGTAAAAATATTCCATACAGCCGGAGAAATGTGGCAGAGAAAATAGTTTTTTCGCCATTGGATTAACACTGATGCACTTAAGTTTGGAGACCCCCGGTCCAGCGCGCCCATTCCCCCTTAACCCTAGCTTCATCGAATTGGTTGTAAACGCCATACTAGCGCTGCCTTTCACACAAAAAACCCAAATTCACGGTTTTGGTTTGCTTTTGACAACACAAACCCAACTCTACACTACCCAATGGGCCAATAGTGGCAATCCATTATGCACTCGTTTGGGGCTCCGGGCAATTTTGTTTCACAAAACAAAAAAAAACAGTCTGAAGAGAAAATTCGCGTTCAAAACCTCAGGAAATGACGATAGAACAAAAAAGTAATTTAGAACAAAATAATTCCCATGCGCCTAACATCCGCGCAACCTACCCACAAATCCATGCAAGTATAACCAGCGCCACCTAGTCACAACGTATTTAGCCAGAAAATACCGTATCACCAAAAAAAAAAAAAAAAAAAATGTTTATCGCCCTCTACAAAAGCGCCAAATCCCTTAGCGACAGAAGTACCGTCAAATTCAAATTAACCCTTTTGGTATTTGGTTTGTTGTAGAAATTTAACTTGTATTATATTAACATTCCTACTGAAATAATTTGACCATCACGTTTGTCCGAAACTAACTATAGTTAAACTCATAGTTTCCTTGCACAGAAGCCACGACCATGGGCGGAGCTATAAAACGCGCGGAGCAATCAGATGAAGAGAAAATTTCATTCGTTTTATTTTGTCTTTATCTGATTGCTCCGCTCGTTATATAGCGGATATATATATATATATATGAAGAGTACAGGGGAAAAAACCGCTTAATTTCGTAGAAAACTTTCGTCATCAGGCATCTTTGGCGATGATAGCGCTAATCGCCTAAACTGGTGTAAGGAAACCAGTTTCTCACTTTCTTGTGCATCTTCTCTCACTGCAACCCTGAAATTCAGTTCCTTGTTTCATTCAAAAGACTGTGTTCATCATCATGTTAAGCTTTAAAAATAAAGTACGATTGATTGAAAATCACGAATTTTTCTAAAACGATTAAGAGAAATTTTAAGATTCGCAGATTAATTGAAAAGTCCTAAACCACGACTTTTCTACCTACAGAGATTGGCGAGATTCACGATTCCGACGCTTGGACCAAGCGAAGAAGAAAGAGAGAAACCGGTTTCCTGCGCCAATGTCCGCCAAGCAGACACAATTACGGTTTGACTCCTAATAAATCAAGCGGTTCTCTCTCTCTCTCTCTCTTCCCCTGTACTCTTCATATATCATGTTTTGTTCCCACGTGGTTATCATCCCTCATGTATAATTTGAACAAATATATTTAAAATAAAGTTTTTAACGTATGCTATTTTTATTTGTTTTATGTTGGCCGAATAAAGGTAATAGGAAAACTCTTTATTTTTTTACGGTTACAAAAAAATATAAACTAATAATAGGTAATTGTTTCACGTTTTATCTTTTTTTCTTTCTTAATTTAGTTTCATTTTCAATGAATGAAACGCTTGCTTTAATAAAATATGCGCGATATCACATAGATTTATGAATAGAGAAAGAGGCTGGGGAGCCCAGGCGGTTAGGCATTCGCCTAGCATGCGAAAGGTCCCAGGTTCGGATCCGGGCATCGCCAAAATAACTGCCGAAACGGCCCGTGCAGCCCAAAATGTCCGACAAATAATACCCCGTGTAGAGGGAGTGCACGTTAAATATCCTTCAAAGTCCTTACGCTGCGTACGATGTCGTCCTTAACGGTTGCGTTTGGGTGCCTACTCAGGTGTCGGCTCGTCACTTGACTGTGGTTCTAAAATGCGACGCCCGTCACCAGTAGCTCTAGTGCGACGATAATTCAAACTAAACTAAACTATGAATAGAGAAATTGAATTTTTATTCCTTTTTTAAACAAAAATTCTACAGGGGACTGAAAAGCCCATTCGGTAAGGTCTTGCATCCGAAAGGTCCCAGGTTCGGGTCCTGCTATCACCAAAATAACTGCTCACCTGTAAATGGTCTGTGCAGCCAAAACATCTGACGAAGAATACTCCTTGTAGAGAAGTAGTGCAAAACTGAATATGCTCCTAATTCCCCACGCAGCATACGATCGCTCTTAAAAAGTTGCGTTGGGTGCCTACTCGGGTGTCACTTGAATGTAGTTCTAAATGACGGCGCCCGTTGCTTGTAGCGGGGGCTGGGGAGCCCAGTCGGTTAGGCATTCGCCTTGCATGCGGAAGGTCCCACGTTCGGGTCCGAACCATTTCACTCCGAACTCTATAGACCCGGCTTTTTTCGTATTTTGTACATCAGGTTTTTTTTTTACAAAAACCTTAAATTTTAAAATTTTATAATTAACACATTTTTATTCATAATGCCTTTTTTCATTTGGAAATGTTTTTACGATCATCTCTTCAAAAATAAACCTGATTCTTATAGTTAAACTCATAGTTTCCTTGCACAGAAGCCACGACCATGGGCGGAGCTATAAAACGCGCGGTGCAATCAGATGAAGAGGAAATTTCAGCCAGTTTTATTTGGTCTTCATCTGATTGCCCCGCGCGTTTTATAGCCCCGCCCGTGGTCGTGGCTTCTGTGCAAGGAAACTATGAGTTTAACTATAGTTTTTAAACAATTATTTTATTTGAGATAAATTTAATTTACAATTTATGCAGGGAAAACAACCATACATATTTGCCCATTTCCTGGTCAATCGAGAAAGTGTTATATATTTTTTTTTAAAAAAACCGTTGGTTGTGGTAACTCGTTTTTCAACTGCATTCAAAACGCAAAACTGTAAATAGATCTATTATGTAGTTTACATAAAAAGTTATCATTTCAAAACTCGTTTTGTAACAAAAAAGGCGTAAACAAACAAAACTAGTTCAATTCATAGCATTCTGCTTTCAACTACACATTGCCGTAAGACAAAATTCTAAAGGTGTGCTTAAGATTTAAATGAATTGCACATTTATTTTTATTGCCCTCATTTAAAACTGTTTGTATGTGGTTATAAAAACTGAAATTTAACTTCGAATGTAAGCCGTTTTCATCAGAAGAAAAGTGAAAAAAAAAGCATCTAATGCCATTTACAATTTGGGGAATATATTTACGAATAAAGGCCGAAGAAGCTGTTGCCTGCAGTTGCCGATAAAATGACAGACTATTAAAAAAAAATGTTTTATATGTAATAGTTACAGTAACGTTTTACGTACTGATGCTCATAGTGTTGGATTATAGGGTATTTGACTAATTTTTTTTATCATCGTAAATTAATCGTATCTCTCTAATCTATAATAATAAAAGAAAGAGTCTGTCTGTGTGTCTGTTTGTGTTCGGATCGTAAAAGACCTACTTATACTGCCCTCAGAAATTCGAAATTTTTAAGATAAATTCCTTTTAATACCAACGTGTGCACCCGAGGCTTAGTTTTTTCATATTTGTTACATTTTTAGAGAAAATCGAAGTTCGAAAAAATACACCACTTTCGCTCAAATCCGATTATTTTTTCTCTTTCCTGATGCCATCGGCTGAAAAAATTAAATAAAACTTTCAACGAAAACATTTAAAATTCAAAATTTTTATTTTATTCTTTTGCCATTACTTTCAGAAACTAAATTCATTATTTGAAAAATAATTGACATGTTTCAAGTGACGTAATTCCGCCAGTCTTCATCCCTGGATTTTATTGTGGGTTTATTTGATGAATTTTTCATTGATTTTTCTGTTGACTGCATGTATGCATATTTAAGCAATAAATGTATAGTTAAGCTTTACTGAACTATGATGGTTAATAAAGGCCATCGCACTAGAGCTATTAGTGTTTTATGTCTTTATTTTTTCGCAAAGACGTTGCCAAACTCGCCAAATTATTAACTAAAATTCGTTAAATAGGCATTTCTTTTATAAATAATTTATAAGCTGGTCGGTTGTTCGAAGGTCATTGTGTTAGAGCTGTATAATGGGTGTGGGTAGCTATATCTATTTTCTCGCCAAATTATTTCCCAAAACGCCCCAAATGGGCTAAAAGGTTTTATGTATTTATGAGGGAATTGTGATGACATTTATGAGTGCATTTTATAGCGTATTTTTCATTTTGTAATTTTAAGGCAATGAAACGGGATTTTATATTTATAACAAACGGAAACAATAATAAGTTTATGATCCTATAACAGGGTATATGGTACACATATTTGGAATCTATTTGATATTTTTTTATTCCGTGCGAAGAACGGGTATAAATTTGCTAGTTAAAAAAAAGTAAGCTCTTTTAAAGTGTCAGCAGCCATAACATGATGAAATATTGATGTTACAAGACCAAAATATTTTCGGAAGGTGTGTCTCCCTTATGCCTCGATGCCTTTTTTTGTTTTGTCAAATTTCCAATTAGTTTTTTAATTAAAAATAAAAATTACTTTCTCTCTATGTTAAATTATAGGCTTTTAAAGTGTTAAAAGTGTCAGCAGCCATAACATGATGAAATATTGATATTGCGATGCGAGGCCGTTTTTAGGTCGGCAGTTTATTGACAATGACCAGACCCGAACCTGTGACTTTCGCATGCAGGGCAACGCCTTACCATTTGGTCTTCCCGGCCATCCTTCTATAAGCGGACCGTGAAGAAATGACAAAATATAAATTATATAACGCAGTGTACATGAGACTGCTGATCATTAAATATGTCGTGGTCTTGTGGTCCAGCGCGTCGGTGTCGTGTAAAATAGTAGGCAATAAATGTGCGTCGTGTGCCTGTTCAGTTATTGGCTTCATTTTACTGCTATTCAAATCGGTCAATCCATTGACCAGTAGCCATTAAGTAGCTCTAGTGTGACGCTATGTTTACTAAAGACGAAATTAAATAATTCTGAGAATAATTAATTATTAAAATATTTTTTAAAACATTATTTTCTAGATACATATGTTTGAATTATGGTAGCACTAGAACTACACGAGGACTATTGACGTTATTTAGAACCACAGTCAAGTGACGAGCCGGTACCTGAGTAGGCACCCAACACACAATTTAAGAGCTACTTCGTACGCAGCGTTAGTACTTTGTAGCATATTTAAAGTGCACTCCATCCACACGGGGTACTTATTCGTCGGACGGTTTAGCTGCACAGACCGTTTAAAGGTCGGCATTAATTTTGGGAATACCCGGCACGAATCTGGGACCTTTCGTCTGAAAGACAAGCGCCTTACCGACTGGGCTCCCTAGCCACCATATTATATTCTATATATACTTTAATATTTTTTTGAAATACATATTAAATTAATGTTACGTACTCATAATTCCTGGTAAAAATAAATTGTTCTATATACAAAAGTCTTATTAGTTGCATTAATATTTTTTTGCAAATTTCGTTGAAACTTCTTTTATCATAAATTATTATTTGATTTATATTTATCTATGCAAGACGACATTTTAATGCATATTACAAAGTGCATTTAATGCTGCAGAAAATTAATAAAGAATAACAGTTGGTTCAATTTTATTTTCTGCGACAATTTAAACAATACATTTTTGAAGAAAATCCTTAAATAATTACCTTTTTAACGAGAAAATTATTTGGATTTGAAACAGTTATTTTTATTCTAGCATAAAAAAAACGTCCGAATAAAAACAATTAAGATTGAAAGTTTTTCGAAGATTTCATTGTGTTTTTTTTAGCAAAAAAAAAAGATTTTATAATCCCTAAATAATTATTTTAAAATATCATTAAAAACTGAATTCTGGTTAAATTTAGATTCAAGGACCTCCAGGCTTATTATGAAATGATATACTTCTAATTATAAGGTATAATATCTTTTTTGTTGGTTGGTTGGTAGACATATATATTCAGGTTTGTGTGCTTGGTTAGAGACCCGCTTATAAACCTTCGTCAAGTAAGACAGACACAACACACACATAAGTGAATCCATCTAAATTTTAGACGCCAATATTGCAGCCCCATTAGAGGAATTTTTTTTTTTTTAGAGACAGATGCCAACTAGAGGATTCCCAGAATTGGCTTGTCACCCCCAGAGGTATTGATTTGGTATGGGAACTTGGAGGACTTTCGGACCCAACAGATTTAACGAGCACGTACTCCGCATATACTCGGTAGGTTAACGGATTTAACGTGCACCAGTCACCATTAGCGTACACGGGGATCTTCGGAAGGCAGCGGGACTCGAACTCTCTACCTTAGGGATGCCAGTCCAAGACCTTACCGACCAGGCTATCCCGGCCCCCCCTTTTTTTTGTTTGTTTGCAGACCAATCAGAAGCTTTTTTCAAGTTGAGTAGGGCCGTAGTGAGCCTAGTGGTCAGCGTCTCGGTCTCGGGATCGGAAGGTCCTGCGATCGAGTCCCGGTACCACTGAAGACCTACCGAGTATATGCGGAGTACGTGCTCGTTAAATCTGTTGGGTCCGAAAGTCCTCTAAGTTCCCATACCAAATCAATACCTCTGGGGGTGACAAGCCAATTCTGGGGATCCTCTAGTTGGCATCTGTCTCTAAAAATTAGATGGATCCACTTATGTGTTGTCTGTTGTGTCTGTCTTACTTGACGAAGGTTTATAAGCGGGTCGCTGACCAAGCACACAAACCTGACTATATATGTCTACCAACCAACCAACCACTGCGGTGGAAAAAAGTTGAAAGTTATTGCATTTTGAGTACAGCAATAAACTTAACTTTTATTATGAAAGCTCCCGCGTTTAGAAAACTATTATTTTTACTGGTCTGAATAATAGATTTTTTCCACGATATTATAAAAAATATTTTTCAAATCAATAATCGTGTCAAAAGTGATGCTTTTAACGAAATCGTGCTTCAAAGTTACTTTTACGCACTAGTGCGACAAAGTAAATAAGAGCATCTGATTGGTGTAATATTCTTCATTTGAGCGTGATATTTTATTCGGCGGCTTTGTGATTGGTGGAAAATTCTTTATTTGAACGTGATGCTTTATTTGGCGTCTTATTTCCCAATGCCAATCTAAGAAATACTTTTTGTACGTGATTTTAAAATAATCATTAATATAAATAATCACCTTCAATTTATTTGAACGTGATAATAAAATAATTAATAAGCCAATCAATAAATGCCAATTTAATAAATACTTTTTTGCACGTTATTATAAAAAATAGTGTATGACAACACGTTGAAAATAGCCTTTTTAAAACTCGTGAAATAATTTATTCAACTCGTTTAAAAAAGCCTTACTTTTCACACTAGTTGCATAAATAACTGTTTTAGTAGTCTGAATAATATATTTTTAGCCTACTTTTCTTTTTTTAATTCGAAAGAATTAAAAAAATGAAAGAAATTAAAAAAATGAAAAAATTTTAATATTTCTCTAACAAACTTCTCTTCAACTCTCTCTTTCTCTTTCAAAACAAGACATATACACCTACAAAATGTTCGTATACTCCTAAAATTCGTAACTCATTAGAAAAAAAAATTGATTTGCTGCCGTATTTGGCATCTGTCTTGTATGTGTGTGTATGTCGTGTCCGTAATTCTTGACGATATGCAAAGAGTTCTATAGTAGGGTAAGAGGAACGACTCGTACTGAGCTGCCATCGACATCCATGGCTCACTACGGAGCCCGAATAGAGTGGCAAAAGTGCTAGTTAATTTATAATTTTGATACTGGGAAAGGAAGTACACCCAGGGCAAAGGCGGGAATGGAACCCGCACCTGTTACAGCGCGCGGACTGCTAGAGTTATGGCCTGCGATCCAAACCACTCGGCCATCGGGCCCCACATGCCACCCTATATTGCCTCCGTCTTGGTCCAGGGTGCTGTTGCCAGGTTCAGTCTCTACCCTACTATAGAACTCTTTGTTTATATGTGGGTCTTTGTGACCAAGCACACAAGCCTGAAACTATATGTCTACCAACCAACCTGCCGTATTTTACAACCTCTCGATGTAAATTCACCTCGACTCATCTTTTAAAAAAAGGTAGCGGTGGTAAAAAAAAAAGGTAAGGTAATAACAAACTTTAACAAATCTGCATGGGACGCGTCTCGGAGTCCGGGAACGTTGCCGGAAAAACAGGGAAAGAATTGTGGCTCCCAAAAGGAAAGACCCCCCCCCCCCCCCCTCCCAAAAGGTCCACAAAGAAAATAATATTCTGATTCCTTTCACCTGTTTCTAAAAATGTGTGTTTATGGACTGTAGAACTAATGGACGACCGGAACGGCCACGCCCACAGTGACTACAAGCACAGCACACCACAGCTCACAGCTACGCCAAAAGTGGTTGGTTTGGTTGGTTGGCATACATATATTTTCAGGCTTGTGTGCTTGGTCACAAAGACCCGCTTATAAACCATCGTCAAGAAGGACGGACACGACATACACACACATACAAGACAGATGCTGCCATCTATCACCACCTCCGCAATTCAGACATGTCCTCTGAAGGGGAGGGGAATAGTCTCCAGGGACCTGTACCCGTGAGAAACTGCGCAATGACCGCCCACAGGACTTTCGGACCCAACAGATTTAACGAGCACGTACTCCGCATATACTCGGTAAATCTTCAGTGGTACTGGGACTCGAACGTGGGACCTTCCGATCCCGAGACCGATATCTTAACCGCTAGGCTCTCCACGGCCCCGTGATTTGCTTTGGGTGTGCCTCAGAATTAATAAACCCTCTTCAATTGACTAGGGTTTAAAAAACTAACACGGCCACTTACGCCTAGTAAACTTCCTGTTAGAGTCTAGAAATAGTCAACCGGAAAAAGTTCAAACCAAATCCATCCATCTATTTATAATCGTCACTTGACCAAGGTTTTAATATACGAGGTGTATATGGCTGGGTTTAAATTCTTCACGGAAAGCATAGCAAAGAGACAGCTGGAAACGATTAGTATCTAGTCATCGACCAGCAGACCCGGCGGCGCAACGGTTAGGGAACCTTTGGAGCCTCTGGGTTCGGGTTCGAATCCCGGTAAGCCATGGATATGTTTGTGTTTGTCGAGTATATGCGGAGTACGTGCTCGTTAAATCTGTTGGGTCCGAAAGTCCTGTGGGCGGTCATTGCGCAGTTTCCCACGGGTACAGGTCCCTGGAGACTATCCCCCCCCCCCTTCAGGGACATGTCTAAATTGTGGAGGTGGCGATAGATGGCAGCATCTGTCTTATATATGTATGTGTAGGTCGTGTCCGTCCTTCTTGACGATGGTTTATAAGCGGGTCTTTGTGACCAAGCACACAAGCCTGAAAATATATGTCCACCAACCAACCATTTTCGACCAAAGTGTCTGTACGCGGCGTTAGCGTACGATGTCGCTCGAAGTTCCGTGGAGTGCCCGCTCAGGTGTCGACTTAGTCAATTGACCAGGGTTCCAAATTACGAGACGTAATTGGGTGTGTTAAAGCTCCTAAAGGAGGCAAGAAATAGGAAACGATTAAATTTTCTTACACCCTTAAAGAAACTGCGGCGTGTTACGGGGTGACTTTTCTGTCTTGTATGTCGTGTCCGTCCTTCTTGACGAAGGTTTATAAGCGGGTCTTTGTGACCAAGCACAGAAGCCTGAAAATATGTCTACCAACCAACCAACCTATGGGGAGACTTTTTGTGCGACGTGGAAATATTTTTTCCAGAAGTTTTTAGATTCAATTGCAGTCGTCCCGATGGCCGAGAACTCTTTTAACCAAGTTGCTAGAAGAAAGGTAAGCTCTACCTTTCTATTCACTTCTAATACATTCAATCGATATTTTTACGTGACGGGACAACGCGGATTTAGCATGCACCAACCACCTTCTTTTCGAACGTATGTCTCGTTATTGCATAGGGGCTGGGGAGCGCAGTCTGTTAGGCATTCGCCTAGCCGACGAATAATACCCCGTGTGGTGGAAGTGCACGTTAAATATCCTTCAAAGTCCTAACGCTGCGTACGATGTCGCCCTTCACGGTTGCGTTGGGCGCCTACTCAGGTGTCGGTTCGTCACTGAACTGTGGTTCTAAAATACGACGCCCGTCGCCAATAGCCCTCGTGTAGCTCTAGTGCGACGATAATTCAAACTAAACTCGTTATTGTATTACAGAGACGATTAAAACAAGGAGGATAATTGTTTGTTTATAGAGTAGAAGACAAATGCATGACTTAAATACAAGCGCCACAGTAGGCGTGGCCGTTGTAGTCGAGACGAACTAGCCTCCGGGTAGTTTATTTGTGGGGTTTAAAATAAGATTTGTCGTAGCTGTAAAGTCGCTATAGGCTTAACTGTTCCAGTCGTTCATTGACAAGGATTGAAACTTGAAGCCCTTATTTGAACCAATAGATGTAATAGAATAACATCTACTGCACATGAGAGTACAATTTTTATTTAGTTAATCTAGAAATGAAGGAATATTGGACGTCCAAAGAGTGGATTGTAAAGAAAGCAATTTAGAGTTTGTAAAGGGACGGGTCCGAAGCTCGGTCCGCTAAAAAAGCACACAACTTTACACGTCGGGGTCTAATTAAAAAGTGATTCACAGCTACAGATTATTATTACTTTTTCTTCGATTGACCAATCAGGGTTCAGCATCGATGACGAGAGAGGTCACAGTAAAATATTTGCTGACTAAGCAGTTTCTGTGGGAACGGTTACGTGGGAGACTAGATGGCGCTGTTGTTGGGATGCTAAAGATTAATAGGTGATATTAAGGATATGTGAAAAAGGTCCTTTAAGTTATTAAGTTTAATTGGGGTACAAAATATAAGATTTTGAGGGGGTTAAGTTATAATATGTCATAGATAAATATGGATATTTGTGATGTATGTTTGTCTGTATTTGGCCACACACTGAAACGTACACTCTTAAAGCAAACGAGCGGTTTTAACTCGGTCTGAGTTAATTTCCACTCCTTTCCGTGCCGAAAATGCTTTTCTCCTATAGGAGTGAATTTCACTCTTTTCGGAGTGGGTAAAAGAATAAAAGAAAACAATCTGCGTCCTACACTCTTAAAACGAGCGGTTTTAACTCAGTCTGAGTTAATTTCCACTGCTTCCGGTGCCGAAAATGCACTTCTCATATAGGAGTGAATTTCACTCTTTTGTTTTAAGAGTGTACTGCTCGTTAAATCTGTGAAGTCGAAAGTAACGAACAAGCGCACGATGACACCACTGGTTTGATTTCGTTGACCGCTTAGGTGTCCCAACTCGTCATTTTACCAGGGTTTAAAATTACAGTCGTATTTGGCTGTATTTAAGCTCCACGGAGGTTAGAAATAAACATCCGGAAACCGTACAACCTACACTCTTAAAACAAAAGAGTGAAATTCACTCCTATAGGAGAAGTGCATTTTCGGCACCGGAAAGGAGTGGAAATTAACTCAGACTGAGTTAAAACCGCTCGTTTTAAGAGTGTAGGACGCAGATTGTTTTCTTTTATTTCTTTTACCCACTCCGCAAAAAGAGTGAAATTCACTCCTATAGGAGAAGTGCACTTTCGGCACCGGAAAGGAGTGTAAATTAACTCCAGACTGAGTTAAAACCGCTCGTTTTAAGAGTGTAGGACGCAGATTGTTTTCTTTTATTTCTTTTACCCACTCCGAAAAAGAGTAAAATTCACTCCTATAGGAGAAGTGCATTTTCGGCACGGAAAGGAGTGGAAATTAACTTAGACTGAGTTAAAACCGCTCGTTTGTTTTAAGAGTGTAACCTGCATTCTTAACGGGTCCCCATGCTCTAGGACGATAATCGCCCGGCTTTGCTGAGAAGGTACCTGGTTCGTATACTGCCGTAATATAAACATATTTGTACTAGAAAAAAAATCCCATAAAATCACGCGGCTCCCCAAGTACACAGGACTTGCTCGTTAAATCGGTGGGGTCCAATGTTCCGACGGTGATAGCGTACGATGTCGTTAGGTGCCTGCTGAGGTCTCAACTTCACTTCATCAGGGTTCTAAATTACAAGGCATAATTGGATGTGATTAAGCTGATATCAGAAGGCTAGAAATAGAGAGCCGGAAACATTTAATTTACCTGCCTAACATTCTTGACTTGAGGCCGTAGTGAGCCTAGTGGTCAGCGTCTCGGTCTCGGGATCGGAAGGTCCTGCGATCGAGTCCCGGTACCACTGAAGACCTACCGAGTATATGCGGGTAGGTGCTCGTTAAATCTGTTGGGTCCGAAAGTCCTCTAAGTTCCCACACCAAATCAATACCTCTGGGGGTGACAAGCCAATTCTGGGGATCCTCTAGTTGGCCTCTGTCTCTAAAAATTAGATGGATCCACTTATGTGTGTGTGTGTTGTCTGTTGTGTCGGTCTTACTTGACGAAGGTTTATAAGCGGGTCGCTGACCAAGCACACAAACCTGAATATATATGTCAAGCAACCATAACCTATTCTTGACTTAACGTTTCTTTGAAAGAGAACAATGATCGAACTCCACTTTAGGTAAAAAAAAAATGTAATGCATCTTTGTAATCAATTAAAAATCTCGTTACTCTGAGGAAGTTGTATTATTATTATTCAACTTTAAACAAATGATAAAGCCAAGTGGCTTAGTGGTAGTGCTTCGTATTTGCGTGCAACAGTTCCGGGGTTCGAATCCCAGATCGGGCGAGGTTGACTCATCCTTTCACACCTTAAGTGGGTCGATAAAATGAGGACCAATCATACTTGGGAACTAAACACTGGGGGTTCCGCGTGAGGCCGACCACCTTACCGGGACATATGCCTAGCACCCCAGAGCCCTTGGTCACGAAAGCTGAAATGGGCACGGCAGACTTTGGCCCAGTAATGGGCTGTTGCGCCGAGGAGTTTAGTTTTTATTTTAAGAGTAAATAATTCAATAACCATTCGTTAATTCAGATTGGGTCAGTTATTAGTCTTGGGAACTAAACACTGGGGGTTCCGCGAGAGGTTGACCACCTATAACCACCACCTAACAACCCCAGAGCTCTTGCTCACTTAAGCCGAGATGGGCACGGCAGGCTTTGGCTCACTAACGGGAGTTTTTTTAAGCAAATTATGAAAAAACGATAACTTGAAGTAACAGCTTTATATAAAAAAACTAAACCAAAAAAATCCCTCAAAAGAAACCGAGAACACAGGTAGTCGGCAGTTACTCACTTCCGTGATCAATACTACCTGTTCCCCTTATCTAACTTTTACAAAAACTCCCTCCCCGAGACTCTATCAATACCCATCTCAAGGGGGTTTGCACCATGGAGTTAAAAAGATGGAGATGCTTGGCGAGTAACAAAGTGAAGTCGCCAGAAAGACGCCAAGCAACCCAAATAAACCACTTACTATTGTTAGTTCATGCTGGGGGTAGGGAGCCCAGTCTGTTAAGGCTATCACGTTGCACGCGAAAGGTCCCAGGTTCGGGTCCGGGCATCGCCAAAATAACTGCCGACCTATAAACGGCCCGTGCAGCCCCTAAATGTCCGACTAATAATACCCAGCGTAGAGGGAGTGCACGTTAAAATACGCTCCAACGCTGCGTTCGATATCGCCCTTAACGGTTGCGTTGGGTGCCTACTCGGGTGTCGGCTCGTCACTTGACTGATTCTAAAATACGACGCCCGTCGCCAATAGCCCTTGTGTAGCTCTAGTGCGACGATAATTCACAAAATAAATAAATTAAAAATAGCGCCAAATATTTTGCTAGCGTTTGTTTGGGCTTACCACAAAGCGATCAACGGCTTCACTTGGGGAACCGATTTTTACATTGGTTTTTGCCCGGTAGCATCTCCTCCATGGTTTGTATGTACAGCTAAAGATACAATGTTTTTTTTATGTACACTTCAAACTATAGTAAACCTACATTTTTTGTTGTTGAAACTTGTGTGTTTTTTTTACTTATTTATTTATATTTTTCCGAAGGAACTTTTCTTCTCCGTGGAAAAAACACAAGCAGTTTGGATTTTTTTCTTTGGTTCCAAAAAAAAGTGTAGTTCTTGATGGTCAGTGTAAGTTGTAATAAATCTTAGATTTTACGGTTGGCGCTTTGAGCTACTTTGGAGGAGTTTTTCGTGTGTGATGGTTAACGTAGATAGGCTTGGAAAAATAACTGTTGACTTGTCTTCATTTTTGTATTGATTTATGCTGTTTCTATTTTTTTTTGGTATTGATTTTTTTTATATTTTATGAGGGACGCAACCTAGTTAAAGATTGGATTCTGTTTTTTAAAATATTATTTTTATAACAACGTGCAAAAAAGTCCACTTTTTTTTATATCATATTCATTCATAAATCGTTACGAAAATGACGCTTTACGTGCTTACGTCACAGACAGTGCCGAAAGTAGTACTTTCGGCACTAGTGCGGTAAAGTAAATAAGAGTATCTGATTGGTAGAAAAACAAAATGATGTCATGAATATATCCATGGAAACTAAATGATGTCATGAAACTCACTTATTTCTATTGGTTCATTACTTTTGCATTTTCTAATATCTCCATGGAAACTACAAGTACTACAAAAATTATTAAAGGAAATTAAATAAGACAAAAGTAAGAACACAAATTTCACGCCAAACAATACATTTATTTAACATGCATATTTATATACTATTTTGATTCAAAATAGAAAATTATTTTACAACTTTTCTTTTACTACTTTGCATTTTCGAATATCGCCATGGAAACTAAATGATGTCATGAAAGTCACTCATTGGTAGAAATACTTTTTTGCACGTTATTATAAAAAATATTGTAAGCAAGCACGTGCCAAATAATACTTTATTAAGCTCTTGTCATTATTTCACTCGCTTAATAAAGTATTATTTTCGGCACTAGTTGCTTAAATAACTATTATATTATTTGAAGTAAGATATTTTATTTTATTAAGGAACAGTATTTCTATTTTTCCCCTTTATTTTTCGTAAAGGTATGAAAGTATTTTCTTTAACTTAACAGCCTACTTTCTTGGGATATTATTACATATTCTAAAGCTCTGATTAACACTGTTTCAACTGTGATCTATAGTCAGAAAAAGGATAATTTATATAAAATTTTCAAATGTACATGTGCACATTAATATTGCATTTAAAAGTGTCTACATTATTTTATGAATCAAACTGAAACTCTTTCGTATACTATTGTATAAACATTTTAATAACATTATTAGCAATCATTTTTCGGTTTTGATTAACTATATTGATTTGCTTATTTAAAATGCATACCACGTATTATTTATTGTAATTCGTCATTCGGTCAATATTTTAATTTGATATTAATATTTTTGTAAATTAAACATTTTACAAACTAAAGTCCGACGAATCATACCCCTTGTAGAGGGAGTGCAAGTTAAATATGCTCCGAAGTCCCGAAGCTGCGTGCGATGTCGCCCCTAAAAGTTGCGTTTTGTGCCTACACAGGTGTTGGCCCCTTACTTAAAGTAATGGTTTCCTAAGATTACGGTGCCGTCATCCGCCAGATTCGTAACGGTTACGTATGACGTCACAGAAACCTTTTACGTACAAATGTATGGAGATGGTTTCCTAACAACACGTTAATCGTAACCGTAACGGATCTGTACCATCGTCACGGACGTTCTTGCTTTTCCGACTCTTCTTCACACGTTTTTCGGACACGTAACGGCTACTTTTGCGAGGGAAAAATGTTCGAAAAGAGCGCTTCTCAGCCGGCCTTTCTCTTCTGGGGCTATAGGATTCTTGTGGCGATTGTAGGGCTTCGAAACTAAATCTTCGTGCACCTGATTTAAAACAAATTATCTTTGTTCGTAGATGCCGACGTATAAGGATATGGAAAGCCCCTTCAGTTGTCCTTTTTTGAAAATTTCACTTTCCCTCTGCCGGCTACTTTCTAAATCAGATTCCTCATCCCCATCAGTATTAGCAGAGCTAAATTTTCATAATCCACACACACACACAAACTCATTTTTATATTGATTGAAGTTACGAACGGCTAAAAAATCACGATGTGTCGGTTTGTTTACGTTTGGATCGGTTGCGGATTACGTTTCTTCATTTCGAGGAAACCGCATTCTCCGTAAACATTACGATCGGAATTGTAGCGGAGCGAATCTGTGACGTCACGCGTAGAGTTACGGTGACGGTGCCGTTATCTTAGGAAACCATTACTTTAAGGTATACATACACACTAGAAAAGGCCAAAAATAACCAAATTAGGCATTTTTTTTTGTTTTTAAGTTCATTAGAATTTCCATTTCTCCCTCTTTAAAATGATGTAAAGTTTGTACTGATACTCCACTCCAATAAAAAGTTAGAGGTTTTTCTAATCTTTCAAATCATGAAAGTTAGATTTTATAACCTTTAAACTCAATTTTCTCAAAACTTCACTTTTCTCATGAGTTACTTTGCTTGAACAATGATAACTAAAGTTAAAATTAACATTTTGTCAAACGAATTATTTATTTGTAGAATAAGTTGGGGGAGGGCGTGAACCTCAAAAAAGATTTGGTTATTAAATTAATTTTATATTGCATGTCAGTTATTTTTTTCTAAAAAAAATGGATATTTTTAATGTTGCTTATTATAAAAAAAATTATAAATAAAAAACTAAAAGAGCTACAAACTTGGTTTGAGATTCACGCCCTTCAGAATGAATTGGTGATTAATTTGAATCGTAATTGTATAGGTCTAAGTTAATTAGTACTTGAGTTAGGAGTGTTTAAAAAACATGCTAATTTATGCATGTAATACTAGTTAATTAACATTTTAGTTTTTAAAAATATTTTTACACGTACCCGCATACACTTATGAATTATATCAAATATTAAAAAAAAATTGTATTTTTAAGTAAAATATTCGAAAAAAAAAAGTTCAAGTGTATACGTACACCTTAACCGTGGGTCCAAATCACGACGCCCGTTGCCGATAGCCGACGTATAGCTCTAGTGCGACGATAATTCAACGCAACGTGTAACAGACTAAACGTAAGAACCTCACTAACCTTATAATTGTCAGATTCTCAAAAAAAAAATCCCTTCGACATCGACAACTGCATTAAACTATCATTAGGCCCATCAGATCGGAAAAGCAATAAATTTCTTTTCGAATATTCCAACTAATCGAAAAACAGTTATCCGATCCTTTCCAAACGAACCTTTGATTTGACTAACTCACGAAGTTTAAGGTTTATTTGTTAAAGTAAAAATAGTTTTCTCTGGCGAAGGAGACTTAATACCAGTTTTCTTAGCATCATAAAAACATTCATTTTCCTGTAAGTGTAGAAGGCGATGCAGACTGTTAGAAAGATACTTAGTATGCATATGTAATAATGTCACAACCGTTTTTACAAATGTACTACGATTAATAGATGTATGGAAGAAAGCATATTTCATCGATTTGATAAGCAAAATGAAGTTTCAAGACTGTCAACAAGAATTGAAGTGCATCTTGAAGGACTCTGAATCAGGGCCGGATTTAAAGATTTGCGGCTTGAAGGCTACGATTTATTTGCCCCCTGTCACAATATTCTCCCCCTTCGGGGAAAGGTAGCTGGTTAGCTGCAATATAGGGTGGTATGTGCCGTTTAAAATCGATACACATATTAGAATCATCTATGTACCGTTACACACTAAATCGAAATAGGCGAATTTTTTAAAATGTTCTATTTTTCTTTCAACTTCGAAATCCGGGAGGAGGGGGTGCATTTGCCCTCGCAGCGACCATGTTTTCTATACTCTTAAAACAAACGAGCGGTTTTAACTCAGTCTGAGTTAATTTCCACTCCTTTCCGGTGCCGAAAATGCACTTCTCCTATAGGAGTGAATTTCACTCTTTTTCGGAGTGGGTAAAAGAAATAAAAGAAAACAATCTGCGTCCTACACTCTTAAAACGAGCGGTTTTAACTCAGTCTGAGTTAATTTCCACTCCTTTCCGGGCCGAAAATGCACTTCTCCTATAGGAGTGAATTCACTCTTTTGTTTTAAGAGTGTACGAAATATTAGTACTATATATACGTTTACGTTTTACGCATTAATGTAAATTATTTCTTATTTCTTAAAAATATTCGTATCTTTATAATATTTTTTTATGCCGAATGCCGCTTTAATGGGTCGTAAAATTTGCCGCCCCAAAAAATTCGCCGCTCTAGGCTACAGCCTACTTAGCCAATTTATAAAAGCAGCCCTGCTCTGAATGCTAACCAAATTGTGCTTTTTTGCAAAATTTTCCTTAAAAAAATTATGAAAAATATTTTATACTAATAAATACTAGTTAACACACCTTAATTTTACACATTTTTCCCATACCAAACGCTATTCGAGTGAAGCGGGGAAAAGCCTTACAACTAACTCAAAAAAAGCTACGCCAAGGCCAACTTAAATAACAAGGCCGGAGAAGCTCTCCCAAACATGAGCGTAGACGGAAATTTTGACGTCACTGTTCCGAGTGCCGAAGATGGAGAAACTAGTTCGGACGCATTCGGAACCCTAAAAATGTGGTCAGCCGTGAACGAGTGGTTCCGAACAGGTTAGGTTCTAGGACAAGTCTCTATCATACTTCGGGGGTTGGGAGAGCCCAGTCGGTAGGCCGTGCCGCCAATCATACGAAGGCGCCAGGTTTCGGTCCCGACCGCATCACCTATATTCTATATTGCTTTGACCAATAAACACGGTCCTCGCCAAAATATCCGAGAATAATATTCAGGTTTGGGCTGAGCGACCGCTTAAAACCTTGTCAAAGTCACAACGATGCGTAACAATGTGTCCATTAACTTGCTTGGGTGCCTACTCAGGTGTCCCGGCTTGTCACTTGAATGTGGTTTAAAATTACGACGCCCCGTCGCCAATACCCGCTTGTAGTCTAGTGCGACGATAATTCAAAGACTTGCCTAGTCCTATAAACTGGTACAAACAAAGTTTCCTCATTGGATAACCATTTCCATCGCTTCACGTTCGTTTTCCGGCTGTCTATTTCTAGCCTCCATGGAGCTTTAACAATTGAGTCTCGAAATTTAGAACCCTGGATACCACCTCCTCTTTGAGGGCTAAAAGTGATTAGAATATACTCTATTTGGTTTAGCCTTAGTAATAGCGAGTGTGTGTGTTCTACTTATTACATAGATATCATAGTTAAAGTATTAGATGGCAGATCACGTGACCTCCAATGCTAACGACGGGACGCGCAAGGAGACCATGAATAAGAGGGCAAATGGGCCAGTGTTGCCACCACAATAAGGAGAAAAATACTTCGAAAAAATACCGTTTCATTCTAAAATTACAAAAAATACCATAAAAATGCTAAAAAAAGAGTTTCACGGTTTTTTTTTCACTAAAAAGTCACTAAAAAGATTCCAAAATGCAGCTAGTATTTTTATGGTATTTTTTTGTAATTTTAGAATGAAACGGTATTTTTCGTAGTATTTTTCTCCTAAAACTGGTGGCAACCCTGGCCCATTTGCCTCTTATTCTGGTCTCCATGCGCGTCCCGTCTTTAGCATTGGAGGTCACGTGATCTGCCAATCTAATACTTTACTATGATATCTATGACTTATTAGTTCTTGTAACTACATCACTCATATATGAGCAGAAATATTGCCTGGCAGATTATGACGAAAACCATGTGATGAAAGGAGTACTAAATGATGCAGTCCATTTCTCTTGCATTGACCTCGCATTGCATGCTTCGACAGTTATGTTCGTACGGATGCCATTTTGGATTAATCATAATTTGTGCATCAGGGGACTGGGTAGGCAAAAGGAAAAATCATTTAGTTTTTGCCTGAAATTCATGAAATTTTTTTGCAGTTCAATAATATTTTTAAAGACGACCACAAAATTTCAAACACTATTTTTTCAGAAATTTAATTTTTAGTGGAGAAATTAACGTTTTATTGGACATTTTTAAAATGCTCCTTGCGATTCCATTTTTTGTCTAATCTGGTTAATACTTTTTATACAAACAGTTTGAATACAACTTAATAAAATTGGGTATGGATTTTGCATTTGACTTTTTTGTTAATGTTTTAAAAATAAAACTTGCTGTGACGGCAAAAAAAAGGGAATTTTTCAACTACATGAATTACAAAAATTGCAAATAAACAATAGATAATTATCAGATCCTAAAATCAATGCACAATTGTCTTCTAAACATTACAATTAATTATTACTCCAAGTTTAAAAAAAAATACACCAACTTTTGAATCGCAAGGGACCAATTGAACATAATAAAAATATCAAAATATACATGCTGAGTAAAAGATAAAGCCCGGGACTGAATAACATACGAATTTCGCTTGACGCGTTTACAAAAATTGAAACTGATTTAAAATCTGCTCAGATTGTTTAAAGTATGCTATGAATGGGAAGCTAAAAGTATAAGCTATTTTTCCACATTAAAATAAAAAAAAATTGATATTTGTGAAATTTTTGCCTACCCGGTCCCCTTAGAGGGATTGTCAGTCATATAGAGTGCATTAGTTTTGGAATAACAACTTCCGCAAACGTATTGCTTTGCCATGTTAGCCCTTTTCCCCCCAGGTATGGGAATCGATATAACATCGAAATGAAATAAATTGGAAACGAAAGTGCTATCTATGTTATTTAATTATATATGAAGTTTTAAAGCGCCCCAAAATATACGGCAGTAGTGTCGGCAGATGGCGACACTATTTTAAAACTTTATCTATTAGTAATTAAGAGGGACTGTCAGTCCCATAGAGCTAATGCATTAGTTTTGAAATCACAACTTTTGCAAAAGAATTGCTTTGCCATGTTATCCCATTTTCACCAGGTATGGGAATCATCATAACATCAACTTAAAACAAAAATGAAAAGAAAATAACATCCGGTTATTTAATTATTAATTGATAAAGTTTTAAAATAGTGTCGCCATCTGCTGTAATTTTTGGCATTTTAAAACTTCAAAAATATATAATTAAATAACTAGATAACATGATCGTTTCAAATTTGTTTCATTTCGATGTTATGTTGATTCCCATACCTGGGGAAAAAGGGCTAACATGGCAAAGCAATACTTCGGCGGAAGTTGTGATTTCAAAACTAATGCATTAGCTCTATGGGACTGACAGTCCCTCTTAAATAACGATGTTATTTTCTTTCATGTTGTTTTAAATTGATGTCATGATGATTCCTATACCTAGTGAAAAATGGGATAACATGGAAAAGCAATTCTTTTGCAAAAGTTGTGATTTCAAAACTAATGCATTAGCTATGGGACTGCAATTTCTCTTGATGGATAGGAGACTAGGGCAAAACAATTGATCTACAGTCCCTGGACAAATTATTAGACGCACTGCAAGATTTCATGTAAAATATTAATTACCGGGTGATATTGTACCGTTTTATTATTTTAAATTGATTTGTTTTTTTATAGTATCCAATCCATTACCGATTTATTTGACAAATAAAACAGCATTCATTTAGAAAAGCATAAGTTTATTAAGTTTTAACGAAAAGTGAAATGAATGTTAGTAAAAGTCAATATTGAGTGTAGCCACCTTTAGCCGCTATCAAAGCTTTAATTCTGCGCGGCATGCTATCAATGCAAGACTGTACTTTCTCCTGCATTTCAGGATGATGATTCCACACATAAATAATCTTATAAAAAAAATAATTAATATAAATTAATCATATTCATAATTATCTTAAAATAAATACAAATATGTAGTCTACAACAATTCTTTTAAATAAAACTCAATAATATTGTAGTTTATATATACCATTATTGCATAAAAACTCTTAAGAAACATAAAATTACTCAAAAAAATACAGTGCGTCCAATAATTTGTCCAGGGACTGTACATCCCGAAAATGTAACGACTGGGGAGCCCAGTCGGTAAGGCGCTTGTATTGCATGCGAAAGGTCCCAAGTTCGGGTCCGAGCATTGTTAAAATAACTGTAGCTCTATAAACGGCTGGTTTTGCCAAAAAGTCCGACGAAAAATACCCTGTGTAGAGGGAGTGCACGTTAAATATGCTTCAATGTCCCGTGTGCGATGTCACCATTAACACTTTCGCTACGCAGGATTTTTTGTTTCCGCGTAATATGTGACAGGAATATCATGATCGAATCCTTCGATGTACGGTCGCCTGGGCCGTTTTGGGAGTGAAAGGATTAAAAGTTGCGTTGGGTGCCTATACTCAGGTGTCGGCCCGTCACTTGACTCTGGTTCTAAATGACCACGGCCGTTGCCAATGGCCCTGGTGTAGCTCTAGTGCGACGATAATTCAACCTTACCCTACCTACACCCCGAGAATGAAATAAGGAGAAAAGAGGAACTGTGAGAGGGTTGGACTGTGGTTCCAACGAAACAAAGTACAATGTAACAAAACAAGTAGGTTTGTAACAGAATCTGTCACTTAACCCGCTTCCACACAACACTTGTGTTTAACAGGGAAAAAAGGCGCCAAACACAGCATTCATATTCTATATTAAACATTTACATGCTAAATTTGGCTAGTTTCATTTATTTTATTTCGAAAATTCAATAATTATTACTTATCGTTTGCAAAAATTAATTTACATTTCAAAGAATAAATATGTAATATTCCTCGCTTTTAAGTATAATGAAAGCATTTCATATTAACGTACAAAGAATCTCGTAGTGAAATATATGTGACGTCATTTCAAACGGACCGATGTCGCACAAATAAATTTATTTGAATTTAATTGTCTAAAAGAATTAAAGTTTCTCGAGCGATTGTTGCGAATGGCAATGGTGATTTAATTCTAATAAAAATGACTTCCTATGCTTTTTAAATGAGCATTCAATTTTCCAATTTTTTAAATAATTGATGTACTTCGAATTCTTTTCTGAAATTTTCAATGTGAATACATTTTCGATGCGCTGAATTTTTTGACGAATCACACTTGCCCGTAGCATTTGTAGTTCAGACTATGAAAGTGGATGACGGACATACAGACAAACAGACAGATGGACTGAACGATTATAATACCTTCCACTTTTTACGTTATAAACGTAGTGTGGAAACTAAAAATGTAAATTTTACAGAAAAAACTATATTTATTTAAAGAAAAATACACTTACTTCATTGTGCATCTCCCTCGTACAAATGCACTTATCTAGTTTGTGGAACTGGAAACTAACCCGTTAAGTTTAGTAAAGTCCAATTATTAAATGTATAGGTCTATGCATTTCATTAATAGATATTTGAAAAGAAATATTCCATGTTCGAAAAATATTTTTAAATAGAAATTAAATCCATTAAAATTCTGCAGTAGTCTCGCAAAATTTCAAATGTCACATTAAAATAAAGGTTGGTGCTGCCATCTGTGTAGTACTTAAAAAGCTAAAAATGAGTAAAATGCCATCCATCCTCCTGCTGCCATCTATTATCTAGTATATGTAACACTAAATCATCTTTTTAAAATTAAAAATATTTGAATTATTGTTATTTATTACTAACGGATTTTTTCGGTATATGCCATATCTTTTATATAATTTTTTTTTTATTTTAAGCTCTTGGAAAATTAAAAGCAATTTTAAATAATTATTTATAGATTTTATTCATAAAAAAGATCTTTTCCTTGACAAATAACATATAAACCGTATTGCCCCATTTTTTAAAAGATATTTATCCATACGCATGATATTTATTTTAAACATTGACTTTTTTTAAAACAATGGTGTATAAATAGTGTTTAACAATCACAAAAAAAATGTAGCTATCGTATTGGTAAAAGCAAATAATAAATCAAAGACGAGTCTTTCATTACACTGTTATGATAAAGCCTATAAATATAAATTTTTAGGCTTTATTATAACAGTGCAAAGGATTTTATAGAAAAAATTACGTACAAGAAACTATTCAAAACTCATTTAAGTAAACAAGGGCTGAACTATGACGAAAACTGAGTATTGTTTATAAAAATATAGTGAAGCATTTGTTTATAATTCTGGTAAATCAGAGTTTTTGTAAACTTTTTTTTTCTCTCAGCATTAACATTTTTAAAACTGAACTCTTATATGACAATCATTGAGCTAGAAGGGAAACTGGAGTGAGGTGTCAGCGAGCCCACTCACACCCTTTTGAGCGAACAGGGCAGAAAAGGACTATTTTCCCTACACTTGTATGCAATGCTTGTATGAGACCCCTCTATCATATTGACTTGGGCTCCTAAATGTATTTAAAAAATTTTAGTTTGAAAGAAATTAACTTTCTTTAACTTTAAATTCCAACTTTTTTAAGAAATAACCATGTGGATCACTAACTAAGAACCAGCGAAGACGGACCCAATAGCGAAATAGGCAAGTGTCTAGGTTTTCTGCCCTGGGTTCGTTTCTGCTGCAGTGCCGTGTCCGCGTTTCGATATTGAACCGGCTCGTTTGCTGCCCTGTTCAGTGAATCACACACCTCACTCCACGTTTCTTCTAGCTCAATGATGGCAATTCACTCTAAAAATCGCTTCAATATGAACTCAACAAATGGCAGCACCACAATTTTTTGAGGTTAGACTATTATGTCGATGATTAGTACCATTAAACATTGAATCCGGCTTTAAATCCCCGTCATACACCCAATCAGAGCCGTTACGCTCCCTTCCTGAGCGGTAAACAAAAACATTAAGAGGGATTGTCAGTCCCATAGAGCTAATGAATTGGTTTTCTAATCACAACTTCCGCAGAAGTATTGCTTTGCCATGTTAGCCCTTTTTTTCCCAGGTATGAGAATCAACTTAACATCGAAATGAAAAAAATTTGAAACGAAAATGTTATCTAGTTATTTAATTATATATTTTTGAAGTTTTAAAATGCCAAAAATTACAGCAGATGGCGACACTATTTTAAAACTTTATCAATGAATAATTAAATAACCGGATGTTATTTTCGATTCAATTTTGTTTTAAATGGATGTTATGATGATTCCCATACCTGGTGAAAATGGGATAACATGGCAAAGCAATTCTTTTGCAAAAACTGTGATTTCAAAACTAATGCATTATCTCTATGGGACTGACAGTTCCTCTTAAACTGCAATCATTCCATAGTTATAGAAAGTATGAATAAATATCTCAAAAACTTTGGGGTCTTTATTATAGGTTATAAACCAAGGAAAATCTGTTTTAGTTTGCAAATTTAATGTCCAAATGCGTATTTTATAATTGCTATTTATTTTTTAAAGTCTGTTTAAGTTTGCAAATTA